>SJYT01080907.1:270415-292517 GCA_006410635.1 Cephalophus harveyi | reverse complement strand
TATTCACCTTAACTAGAAATTTTACTATTATTTACTTATTATATTTTTAAATCAAGTACTTTTCCTCTTAAAGTACATATATTTAAAAGACATTATTTTCTTATCATAATTAGAAAACTAGCTTCACTTGCCATAAATAAAAGATGACTGTTAAGTACAATAAAAATAAATCAATATTTTTAAATGCTATGTGAATAAATGTTGCTACCAGAATACTTGAAGCCCAGGAATTGTTATCTTTTTTGTTAAAATACAAGATGGATGTGTTGTATAAAAGGAGAGAAGGTTAGCACTCTCCTTGGCGAGGAAGGAAGAGGCTCTCTGACCTGACAACATTCATATGGTTAAGGCATTACCACCTACTTTGTGGCATCTAAGCACTGTTTTTTAGATGTCAACTCCAGGTAGAAAACTACTAAAAATACAAACACATGGAGGCTAAACAACACGCTTCTGAATAACCAACAAATCACAGAAGAAATCAAAATATGCATAGAAATGAGGTGAAAATGAGAACAACCCCAAACCTATGGGATTCAGTAAAAGCAGTGCTAAGGGGAAGTTTCATAGAAATACAAGCTTACCTCAAAAAACAAGAGAAAAATAAAATAAATAACCTAACTCTACACCTAAAGCAACTAGAAAAAGAAGAAATGAAGAAACCTATGGTTAGTAGAAGGAAAGAAATCATAAAAATTAGGGCAGAAATAAATGAAAAAGAAACAAAGGAACCATAGCAAAAATCAACAAAGCTAAAAGCTGGTTCTTTGAGAAGATAAATAAAATAGACAAACCATTAGCCAGACTCATCAAGATAAAAAGGGAGAAGAATCAAATCAACAAAATTAAAAATGAAAATGGAGAAATCACAGCAGACAACACAGAAATACAAAGGCTCATAAGAGACTACTATCAGCAACTATGAGCTAATAAAATGGACAACTTGGAAGGAATGGACAAATTCTTAGAAAAGTATAACTTTCCAAAACTGAACCAGGAAGAAGTAGAAAACTTTAACACTCCCATCACAAGCACAGAAGTCAAAACTGTAATCAGAAATCTTCCAGCAAACAAAAGCCCAGGTCCAGATGGCTTCACAGCTGAATTCTTCAAAAAAAAAAAAAAAAAATTAGAGAAGAGCTAACACCTATCCTATTTAAACTGTTCCAGAAAATTGCAGAGGAAAGTAAACTTCCAAACTCATTCTATGAGGCCTCCATCACCCTAATACCAAAACCTGACAAAGATGCCACAAGAAAGAAAACTACAGGCCAATATCACTGATGAACATAGATGCAAAAATCCTGAACAAAATTCTAGCAAACAGAATCCAACAACATATTAAAAAATCATACACCATGACCAAGTGGGCTTTATCCCAGGGATGCAAGGATTCTTCACTATTTGCAAATGAATCAATGTGATATACCACATTAACAAATGGAAAGATAAAAACCATATGATTATCTTAATAGATGCAGAGAAAGCCTTTGACAAATTTCAACATCCATTTATGATAAAAACCCTCCAGAAAGCAGGAGTAGAAGGAACATACCTCAACATAATAAAAGCCATATATGATAAACCCACAGCAAACATCCTCAGTGGTGAAAATTGAAAGTATTTCCCCTAAAATCAGGAACAAGACAAGGGTGCCCACCCTCACCACTACTATTCAACATAGTTTTGGAAGTTTTAGCCATAACACTCAGAGAAGAAAAATAAATAAAAGGAATCCAGATTGGAAAAGAAGAAGTAAAACTCTCACTGTTTACAGATGACATGATCCTCTACATAGAAAACCCTAAAGACTCCACCAGAAAATTATTAGAGCTAATCAATGAATATAGTAAAGTTGCAGGATATAAAATAAACACACAGAAATCCTTTGCATTCCTGTACACTAACAATGAGGAAACAGAAAGAGAAATTAAGGAAACAATTCATTCACCAATGCAAAGAAAAGAATAAAATACTTAGGAATAAATCTACCTAAAGACACAAAAGACCTATATGTAGAAAACTATAAAAACACTAATGAAAGAAATCAAAGATGACACAAATAGATGGAGAAATATACCATGTTCATGGATTGGAAAAATCAATATAGTGAAAATGAGTATACTACCCAAAGCAATCTATAGATTCAATGCAATCCCTATCAAGCTACCAATGGTATTTTTCAGAGAACTAGAACAAATAATTTCACAATTTGTATGGAAATACAAAAAAACCTCGAATAGCCAAAGAAATCTTGAGAAAGAAGAATGGAACTGGAAGAATCAACCTGCCTGACTTCAGGCTTTACTACAAAGCCACAATCATCAAGACAGTATGGTACTGGCACAAAGACAGAAATATAGATCAATGGAACAAAACAGAAAGCTCAGAGATAAACCCACATACCTATGGACACCTTATCTTTGACAAAGGAGGCAAGAATATACAATGGAGAAAAGACAATCTCTTGAACAAGTGGTGCTGGGAAAACTGGTCAACCACTTGTAAAAGAATGAAACTAGATCACTTTCTAACACCATACACAAAAATAAACTCAAATGGATTAAAGTTCTAAATGTAAGACCAGTAACCGCAAAACTCCTAGAGGAAAACATAGGCAAAACACTCTCTGACATAAATCACAGCAGGATCTTCTATGACCCACTTACCAGAGTAATGGAAATAAAAGCAAAAATAAAAAATTGTGACTTAATTAAACTTAAAAGCTTTTGCCCAGCAAAGGAAACTATAAGCAAGGTGAAAAGATAGCCTTCAGAATGGGAGAAAATAATAGCAAATGAATCAACTGACAAAGAATTAATCTCAAAAATATATAAGCAGCTCAATTCCAGAAAAATAAACGACCCAATCAAAAAATGGGTCAAAGAATTAAACAGATATTTCTCCAAAGAAGACATACGGATGGCTAACAAACACATGAAAAGATGCTCAACATCACTCATTACCAGAGAAATGCAAATCAAAACCACAATGATGTACCATTTCATGCCAGTCAGAATGGCTGCTATCAAAAAGTCTACAAACAGTAAATGCTGGAGAGGGTGCAGAGAAAAGGGAACCCTCTTACACTGTTGGTGGGAATGCAAACTAGTACAGCCACTATGGAGAACAGTGAGGAGATTTCTTAAAAAAACTGGAAATAGAACTGCCTTATGACCCAGCAATCCTACTACTGGGCATACACACTGAGGAAACCAGAATTGAAAGAGACACGTGTACCCCAACATTCATTGCAGCACTGTTTACAATTGTCAGGACATGGAAGCAACCTAGATGTCCATCAGCAGACTAATGGATAAGAAAGCTGTGGTACATATACACAATGGAATATTACTCAGCCATTAAAAAGAATACATTTGAATCAGTTCTAATGAGGTGGATGAAACTGGAGCCTATTATACAGAGTAAAGTAAGCCAGAAGGAAAAACATCAATACAGTATACTAACGCACATATATGGAATTTAGAAAGATGGTAACGATGACCCTATATGCGAGACAGCAAAAGAGACACAGATTATAGAACAGTCTTTTGGACTGTGTGGGAGAAGGCAAGGGTGGGATGATTTGAGAGAATGGCATTGAAACATGTATATTATCATATGTGAAACAGATCACCAGTCCAGGTTCAATGCACGACACAGGGTGCTCAAGGCTGGTGCATTGAGATGACCCTAAGGGATGGGATGGGGAGGAAGGTGGGAGGTGGGTTCAGGATGGGGAACACATGTACACCCATGGCTGATTCATGTCAATGTATGGCAAAAACCACTACAACATTGTAATTAGCCTCCAATTAAAATAAATAAATTAATTTTTTAAAAGAAAATTTTAAAAAAATAAAATGCAAGATTGATACAGAGAAGTATTAAAGTCTAATGTAATAGAATGACAGTACAAAGAATAAAAAAGAATGGGGAAAAAACTAACTATGTGAGCCAGTGTTATTTAACACTACATCTATAAATGACCTAATGCTATCTCTTATCCATATACCTAAAATCTGATGAAGGTGTTACTGGTTAGTGGGTATCTCTTCTCTAAGTAGCAAAATTCCAGATCCTGGTGCATTCAGTCTTGCAACTCCACTGGAGTCCTCTGTAATCAACTGGAAAACCAGTCATGGGAAAGGCACACTCACTTCCTAAAACTCTGGCTCAGAATCAATACATGTCACTTTTGTTCACATTCCACTGATGAACATTAATCACATGGTCACTTCTAGATGCAAGAAGGGCTAGGAAATGTGGTCCCTATTTAGACCATTAGTTCCCAGGACAAAACCTCCACACCACAGAAGGGGAACAGTTTTGGAGGTGGACAGCTCTCTGCACCACAGCCCAGGATAACTCCAGGATTCTTATAAAAATAAACCATTATCTAAGGCTGACATGACTTGTGAAAGGCTGCCAGGAGTATCGTATGCCTTCTAAAAAACTGAACTTGAGGGAATAGATTTATTCAATGGGATACTACTCAAAATTAACAGCCATTAAAAAGAAAAAACTTATAAACCAAGCAGGCAACTTCAGATTCTTTGAGTTAAAGTGACTCCAAAGAGCATCGCCTTATCACACAAAATATTTCTCCTAGAACAAATGCTCTAGGAGCAGATATGTCGGTTGCCTCTCCTTGAGACTGACCTCCTCAGGCTTCATTATCAGATCCCTCGGTCCCTTACCACAAGCAGAAAAACCTTTCTATGGCTAAACTGAAAAAAAGAAAAATTAAGAAATACACACTGCCTGTGTGTTACCTCACTTAGGGGTAAACTGTGAAAGTTATCAGACACCATTACTTCTAAGTCAAAATAAAAGCATTTCTAGGCTATCCATTTCTTTCAGGAAATCCATCCTGGTAAAGAGATGTTCCAGTTAGTGAAGTGTATCCTTTTTACAACAGAAACTCATTTTTAAAAATTAAAATACTAAATATGGACTTCATACCTTTTAGAGCAGAAAACCATGGAATGGCATAGTCTTTTCCTGATGGCTCAGGGATTACCCAGAACATTCATGTACTGCAGGACCTTCTTCACCTCACATTAGCGACCAGGACTGGGGTGGTTTAGGAATCCCTATGGTTTCCCTGGCTCCTCCCATGTAGGGCTGCCCCAGTCTCTCCTTCCTTCTTTCTTCCTGCCAGTAGTGGGCCCCTCCTTGCCTAGGGATTTACTCATTAACAGCTGTTGGTTTGAAACCCAATAGCAAAAAAGCTAAGAGCAGTTTGACTTCAGCATTATGCACAATCCTAAATAAAAGACTTGCACATCGCCGGATCCAAGTGCTTAGATAACATCATCAAAATTCCATGTCTCAACGTATTTGGCTTTACTTTCTGCCAAGTTGCCTTTGATCTCAGGCAAAGTTGCCTACTAGCACCTGTGGGTTTACATACTACCAATTTTCCAATCCTAAATTGAACAAAAATCAGTGATTTTCATTGGCCATACTGGGTTACGTCACTGTGCTTGAACTAAACACAGTGATTCATTGCCCGGTTTTAACCATATACCCAACCCTGGAATTCAATCCATCCAAAGCTACTTGGGTTTAGAATAGGAAAAATCAAGGTTACTTCTTTTTTAAGATGAAACAAAGGTGCTATCATCAGAAGAAAGAGCAGGTGCTGGGCAGGCAAAAAAAAAAAAAAAAGAAGTAAAAAGAGATGTACACTGAAGTTTATAACAATCCATTTAATCTAGATTTCTAGAGGTTCAAGACCAAAGATATTTTTGAACAATCATTTTGCTGTTGAGTCTTTCCCGTTAGTAACACTCCTAACAATTTTCTATATTCAGGAAGATAAACTTGGCCCTAAAACATACAATATACCTCTGACATTAGGCCTCCTTAAATAGAACATATTTCTGTCTCCTGATTACAGCATGTTTCTATCATCACCCTTATAATAATTTTCACACGTTTTCTCTCATTTGAAATAAAATTTTCAGTGTGAAATTTCTCTTCTGCCTTCAGTGTCATTATGTTAGCAGTTTTTCAGTCTTTGTAAGTCTTTCTGGAATATGATTTTCTCCTAAAACAGGAAATAGGAGAGCCAAAAATAATCTTTCCTTTTAGCCTAGTAGCTCTCCAGTGAGTGCTGCTGGAAGCTTTAACAAAAGGCCGGATTAGCAGCCAGGGCACTCTGAACTGGTACTGCACAGAAGCATCTGCTAAGCTCCTCTGGGTGTCTATCTCCCAGGCAGATGTCCGCTCCCTTCCACAAGGACTAGGACTGGTTATACCCTTGGCGTCAAATAGGATCTTCTCAGATGCTGGCAAGATGCACAGAATCCAGTCCTACTCTGTTCTGTGGCCAACACGCTTACACAGCGAGAATCGGCTATGCACCCTCCCACTCATCCTGCCCTCCCACCTCCATAAATCCTACCATGGTGTAGGGGCCAGGGAACAGATCTGTTCTCTATTCAAAGGCCATGGAGCCAAGAACGCCCAAAGTTTTTGCGTCAGAATCACCATTCTCTAACTCTACTGGGCAGTCTTCCTTGACCCCATCTGGCAAGGGGCCACAACATCTCTTGGCGTCATCCACCTCCCTGTGGTTCTGGAGGAAGAACACAGCACATGGAGTAGGAAAACTGGGGCTTGAAACTTGATCCTGCCGCTTACCGGCAGAGGGATCCTTCCTATTCACCTCTGCAGGCCCTTCCCTCCCTTTTCTGACCACAGTTCCTGTTGCCTTTTAGAGCTCCTCTCTTATTCCACCACAGTGGTTGTGGTCCAGGCAGGTCTTTCTCTGAGCCTAAGTCAGTCAGCACATCTGCATCCTTTTGGCCCTAGCCACTGGTTCAGGGATGAGCCCTGGTCTAAAATAGTTGGGCATAAGCAAGTCAGAACAGTTTGCAGGAGCTACTCAAAGACGCATGCTCTTTCCTGCTGGACTTAAAGCTGACTTGATGATGAGAATCAACTTGCCACATTTTCCTAGGACTTTCCTGGCTTTAAAATTGAAAATATACAGGTAACCCTACCATCCCAAACAAACCAGAGTGATTATTCACCTTAGTTGTGAGCACTGGATGTGAGGGCTGGAACTGCTGCAGCCATTTTGTTACCACATGAAACCTAACAATGAAACCAGCACAAAGAAAAAGGAGCTGACAGATGGAAAGAATTCAGTTCATGGTCACATCTGCCAACCCCTGAATCTGTCCATGCCTGTAGTGAAAAGCCTTTGGAACTTCTCATTATAAGAGCCAATACAATCTCTTTTTGCTCAAACTAACTTAACTTGGATTTCCTATCACCTGTAACAGAAAGACTGCTCACTAACATATCAGTTATATATGAGTTGCTCAAATTCTCTGAGCCTCAATTAGTTCATCTGTAAAATAGGAAAGATATTTCCTGAAGATTAAAGGAGGAAATAATATCAAGTTTCTGTCTCAATGATTAGCATATATCTTGTTTCCTTACCCTTTACAAGCCAGAACACTCAAACTCTAAAGAGTGAAGGCTGGAAAGGAAACAGAGATGTAATTGTTCCAATAGTTAATTATATGGATGAGGAAACTGAGACACAGATGAAAACTAACTTAGCTAAAACCCTTCAGCTAGTGACAAAGTCAGAACTAAAACCAGGCTCTCTGAGTTCTGCCTAGTGCTATTTTTATCACATCATGAACCTGAAATCTCATTTTCTCTTCTGAGAGGGTCAGTTTGCTAATGCAAAGAGTGGGACAAGTCTTTCACAGCCCAAGGAGACTCCACCCAGACTTTGGTATGTCAGGGGCAGTGCCAGGAGCCAGCCCAGAACAAGGGCTCACCTGACCAGTCTTCCTAACTAGACATCAGTTCAGTGTCTTCATAGGTCATTGGCAATGTGGCTCTCCTGCTCCAGAGCACCTGCACCAGCCAGGAGAATTTGTCTTCTGAAGTGAAGACTTGAATGCAAACCTAGGGGACCCTTCCTTCTGCCATTCACTTAATAATAAAATGTATCAACAAGAAATTGGTCATTGCAAGACTCAGCAGCTACCTTTAGACATCATTTTATTCTTAAGAAGGTGAAATTCATTCTCAAAATGAAGCTACCAGCTGCATTTGTAAATGCTTCTCCCAAAGCAACTGATACTAGGAGGAGAAAAATGGAGAAAACTGTATTAACTGCCTACTACCTGAATCTGGGGTGGGGGTAGAGAGAGGGCAGGGAAGGCTGGCATCTTGTTGTCATCTGAGGCCTCTGCTCAGTGCTCAGCTGGTCTGCTCTCTCCTGCAGTTTATATGCATGGCCAGGGGTCCACCAGAGCATGGGGAGGTGGAACCTGGCTGTCTCCTGTAAGGGTGATTTATTTGCCCTGTCCAAGCCTCCTCTCTTATAGCCTAGCTGCTTTTACTCTAAGCTGACTTGTGATAGTAAAAGGACTATTCTCCTTGGCTGTCACATGTTTGGAAGGGAGAGACCGGGACAGAGTGGCCAAGTAATTCCCCCAAGACTGCTGGGCTTGGGTCCAGCTGCTTCAAAAAAAATATCATAGAGGAATGTACAGTACTGAACTAAGGAATTTTTCTCTCCATAGACTAGCAGTATAACCCCTGTACATCGAAATGCATCTGCCAGGCTCTTGAGGACAGGTAACACTTCTGGTTTGCTCTCAAAGTATCATGAGACTATGCATTAGGAACATAAATAGAGTAAGTGTCAGTTTCATTTGTGTAGTGCTTACAGATCCATTTCATCCCATTTCTCAACCCTATATGTTCTGGGCCAGTTAACAAATAAAGAACAGTCAGATCATAATCTAAGCATCAGTTTTGTCCTAGTTGCTCAGTTGTGTCCGCTTCCCTGTCCTTCACTATCTCCTATTCAAACGGTTTAAGTACAGGTGACTCAGCAACTACTGTAGATTGGTAGGGTAGGAGACGGTGGGAGAATAGAAAAACGAAAGTTAGAAAGGGTCGTAGTCCCAGAAAGGGTAGTCGAGAAACGTCGTCCACCGGTTTCATAACCTCGAAGTCGAAGTTGTAGTCAGAAAGGTTACTTATGAGTCTCAACTAAAGGAAATCCTAACTGACGAAACTAGAGGAACGTCAGGTTCCCTGAGGGTTCTCAGAAGAGGTCGTGGTGTCAAGTTTAAGTAATTAAGAAGTCCTAATCTCCGGAACCGAACACGGGCCCCGGTTTTGTTCGAGAAAGGAGGAAGACCAATGGGAGGGTCGACCCGGAAGACTGGGTCTCTCTCCACCCACCTCGTCGACCTGGGGACGGACGGGGTGAGGGTGGTCTTGGACGGTATCGCTCAGAAAAGGTTCCTCATCTCCTTCGGAGGCCCGTCCGTCGAGACTTCCTTCCTCGGTACTTCCTGTGCTCAAGTCACACGATGGACTAAAGGAAAGGGGTGAGTCGGTCGGTCTATTTAGTGGGAAAAATAGACGGAGGACGCTTTAGACATACGTCCAGATCTTCGTTGTCAATCTTGTCCTGTACCTTGGTGCGACGACGACGACGATTCAGTGAAGTCAGTACAGGCTGAGATACGTTGGGGTATTTACCGTCGGGTGGTCCGAGGGGGTAGGGACCCTAAGAGGTCCGTTCTTGTGACCTCACCCAACGGTAAAGCTTCTCAATGCATGAAAGTGAAAAGTGAAAGTGAAGTCGCTCAGTCGTGCTGGACTCTTAGCAACCCCATGGACTGCAGCCCACCAGGCTCCTCAGTCCATGGGATTTTCCAGGCAAGAATATTGGAGTAGAGTGCCATTGCATTCTCCACATGGAACCACGAACTGGTTCCAAATCAGGAAAGGAGTACATCAAGGCTGTATATTGTCACCCTGCTTATTTAACTTACATGCAGAGTACCTCATGAGAAACATTGGGCTGGATGAAGCACAAGCTGGAATCAAGATTGCTGGAAGAAATATCAAAAACCTCAGATATGCAGTTGACACCACCCTTATGGCAGAAAGTAAAGAGGAACTGAAGAGCCTCGTGATGAAAGTGAAAGAGAAGAGTGAAAAACCTGACTTAAAACAACAGTTGAAAAACTAAAATCATGGCATCTGGTCAGTCCCATCACTTCATGCAAATAGATGGGGAAAAAATGGAAACAGTGACAGACTTTATTTTCTTGGGCTCCAAAAAATCACTGCAGATGGTGACTGCAGCCATGAAATTAAAAGATACGTGCTCCTTGGAAGAAAAGTTATGACCAATCTAGATAGCATATTAAAAAACAGAGACATTCTTTTGCCAACAAAGGTCTGTCTAGTCAAAGCTATGGTTTTTCCAGTAGTCATGTATGGACATGAGAGTTAAACCATAGAGAAAGCTGAGCACCAAAGAATTGATGCTTTTGAACTATGGTGCTGGAGAAGACTCTTGAGAATCCCTTGGACTGCAAGGAGATCCAAGCAGTCCATCCTAGAGGAAATCAGTCCAGAATATTCATTGGAAGGACTGATGCTGAAACTGAAGCTCCAATACTCTGGCCACCTGATGCGAAGAACTGACTCACTGGAAAAGACCCTGATGCTGGGAAAGATTGAAGGCAGGAGAAGAAGGGAACAACAGAGGATGAAATGGTTGAATGGCATCACTGACTTGATGGACATGAGTTTGAGCAAGCTCTGGAAGGTGGTGATGGACAGGGAAGTCTGGAGTGCTGCAGTACTTGGGGTCGCAAAGAGTTAGACACAACTGAGTGGCTGAACTGAATAGATTCCAGAAAGGGAGGAGGAAGTCACTGAAAGAGTGCAGAAGGATCTGGCCCACTGCTTTGTCAAGCTATTTCACAGCATTGCCCTTGGAGTTCAGAAAGCAGACCCACCAAGGTAAAAGTGGCCCCTTGCTAGGACTCTAAATTCTCCTATAAATAAATTTCTTGAAATAGGCTCTCAGATGAGCCCACCTTGTCCTCAAGTCCACATGAGAGCAAAAAGCCCCACAGTAAACTTCTCACACCACTTTGTATTCCATCATGCTTCACCAAATTATTTAATTTTCGTGTTTTCAGAATAAAGAAACAAATATTTCATTTTAAAAATGCAAAGATTAGCAGCCCTGTTTCAAAATTTCTAGTAGTCAGCCCAGCCCACGTCCCAGCAGTCTGAGCTGAGGTGGGTAGTCACAGTCATGGAGATCCCTCCCTGCTGAGTCAGGGTTAGGGCCAGACTTAAGGGGAAGCTATAGATGTTTAATTAAACCTCAGGACCTCTCATTCATATGGAACAAAGAGGAGCCTCGGGAGATGTCACATGGTGGTAAGTTTTTGGAAATTTTACAAAAATAAGTTAAATCAACCCCAATCGGCTAACCCCATTGTCTATTTCCACTCTGATGTCTCCTCCGTGTTCAGTGGTATTGGATGGCCATGGGAATCTGGAGATCTGGCTAGAGAAAAACTGTGTTAGAAATGCATTGATTTGAGCTTAGCAGTCACTTCCATGTATAGTTAAGCTATTGTTAACTGTCGTAGAATAGAAATAATTCTCGAGTATTTTAAAATTTACTTTTCATTGACATTTTAATAAGGATAGTTGTAGATCCACATGCAGTTTTAAAAAATAGTACAAAGATCCCTTGTACACTTTGCCTAATTTCCCCAATGATAACATTTTGCAAAACAATAATATCACAAACATATTTCAACTTTGATATAATCCACTTATATTCAGATTTCCTGGTTTTACTTGTGTTCATTCTTATGTGTGTATGTGTGTGTGTTAAGTTCTATCAATTCTATCGCCTGCTTGTGTTCATGAATATATTATCATAATTAAGGTTCTGAACAGTTTCAAAGCCACAAAGGACCCCGTGTTGTTCCTTTATAACCATACCCAACTCCCCTCCTCCCCCTTCCCTCCCTGCTGCTGCTGCTGCTAAGTCGCTTCAGTCGTGTCCGACTCTGTGCGACCCCAGAGATGGCAGCCTACCAGGCTCCTCCGTCCCTGGGATTCTCCAGGCAAGAACACCGGAGTGGGTTGCCATTTCCTTCTCCAAGGCATGAGAGTGAAAAGTGAAAGTGAAGTTGCTCAGTCGTATCCGACTTCGCGATCCCATGGACTGCAGCCCACCAGGCTCCTCCATCCATAGGATTTTCCAAGCAAGAATACTGGAGTGGGGTGCCATTTCCCTCTCCCTAATCCCTAGCAGTCACTCATCTGTCCTCCATCTCTAAAATTTTGTCATTTCAGATGTTATATAAATGGAATTATGTAACATCTTGGCTTTTTTCACTCAGCATGATTCCTTGGGGATCCATACAAGTGGCTGCATATTCTACCTCTGAGTAATCTTCCATGGTTTGGCTGTACCATAGTTGCTTGCCCATAACTGACCTGCTGAAGGACTTCTGGGCTGATTCCAGCTGCTATGAACATTTGTATAGGTTTTTATGTGAACATAGCTTTTATTTCTCTGGGATAAATTTTCAGACATGTAATTGCTGTGTCATATGATATTTGTATGTTCATTTAAAAAAAAAAAGTGAACAAAGTGTTTTCCAGAGTTTCTAGGCTTTAACATTCCCAGCTGCAATGTATGAGTGGTCCAGTTTCTCCACATCCTTGGCAGCATTTGGAGTTGCCCTTTTCTTAATTTATTTTAGCCCTCCTGATGTGAAGTGACATCTCACTGTGATCTTAATTTGTGTGTCCCTAAGGGTTAATGACGTCGAACACATTTCCATGTGCTTATTTTCCATCTGTATATCCTCTTCAGTGAAACGATTTTGTCTATCTTCTGTTCATTTCATAGTGTTCGCTTGTTTTTTCTACTGTGGCAATTTTGAGAGTTCTTTATATAGTTTTGGTACTAATCCTTTGTCAGATATGTGATTTTTGAATATATTCTCTCCATTTGCAATTTGTCTTTTCATTCTTTTGAGCTTTTATGAGAAAAAGTTTTTAATTTTAATGTTTCCAGTTTATAGGTTTTATCCTTTATGAATTATCTCAGTCCATTCAGGCTACTATAACAGAACACCACAGACCAGGGGGCTTATAAACAACAGAAACTTATTTCACAGTTCTGGAGGTGGGAAAGTCCAAAATCAAGGCACCAGTATGGTGGCACTCTGGTAAGGCACTCGTTATGGTTCGGAACTGGTGCCTCTGTTCTGTGGGCTCACAAGGGGCCAGGGAGCTCTGTGGGGCCTTTATGTAAGATGCTAATTCCATTCATGACCACCCTCGTGACCTAACCACCTCCCAAAGCCACCACTTACTAATCCATTGCCTTTGAGTCCTAAGATTTCAACATTATGAATTTGCGGTTGACACAAACATTCAGACCATAGCGTGAGTCATTCTTTCAGTGTCAAGACTAGGAATATTTTAAATGATGCTGCCAATTCATTCATCAAGAAGCATGATATGATTGTGCAAGGCATGAGGTTATAGGGCAACATAAATATGTCCTAGGCCACCAACACCAGGAAGAGGGTATGGAAGAAGCAAGATTTGAAATATATGGTGTCAGAGGCAAAACTTTAGAAAATTTTCATCATCAGCAGATGTGCTAAACTGTAAAGAGAATATTTCTGTTTTCATTAATGCCTAGTAAAATTAGTTTTAAAAAAGTATTTAAAATTATTAAAATTTCAAAAAGTTTAAAGTTATTAAAAATAAAATACAATCACATGGGAAAACTGAATTGTCTTTCAATTATTTTTACAGATTATGCTATAAAGACATCAAAGAAAGAACGCAACCCAGAGAAATATGTAGAAAGAAACGTTTATTATGAGGGTAACTAGTTGATAAAAAGTATTGTTTATGTTTCTGAATTTTTGTGAAGTTTACATTGTCAGGTTTTCAAAATTTATAATTTGCTGTGCTTTCTTATTCTGTGTATCTATTTGTGTTTGTATCTAATATTGTGCTCTTCTTATTAAAGTGGGGGCCCTGGGACTTCCCTGGTGGTCCAGTGGATAAAACTTTGCCTTCCAATGCAGGGGCACAGACGCCACCACTGATCAGGAAGCTAAGATTTCACGTGTCTTGTGGTCAAAAAAAAAAAACATAAAACAGAAGCAATATTGCAACAAATTCAATAAAGACTTTAAAAATAGTCCACATCAAAAAATAAAAATAAAAACCTAAGGTGGGGGTCCCAAGTCAAGCAAGCTTCATGTCCCACAAAACCTAAATCAGCCACTGACCATGCATTAACCCATTAGTTGCCAGAGTATGAGGTATTCTGAGGTGCCCCAAGGGAGGTGGCCGTGGGGAGCAAGGCAGTGCTAAGAAGTGTGTGCTCAGAAGTGTGTGCGTGTGTCGCTTCAGTCCAGGCTCCTCTGCCCATGGGATTCTCCGAGCAAGAATACCAGAGTGGGTTGCCATGCCCCCCTGCAGGGGATCTTCCCGACCCAGCCGTCAAATCCCCTTCTCTTACATCTTCTATATTTGTAGATGGGTCCTTTATCGCTGGTGCCACCTGGGAAGCCCAGGCTCAGAAGAGTAATTACTTATCAACTAGTCGAGAAAGACTTCAGTATTTTACCTGGTATGCTCCTACTGATGAAGTCCAACTAAATACAAGCCCTGGCCCTTGGATTTATGTAAGAACTCTATTGGAGTGTCAGAAACTGGGCAAAGAACCAGAGACCTTCAACCTCAGGCACTTCGTGAGAAAAATAATGAATATGACCCTTGAAGTGTTCAACAGAAATTTACAGAAAAAAAAAATTCACTAAATTTTAGAGTCAGTGGTCCAGAATAGAGAATAATAAGAACATTATAAATCACTAATAATTATTAAACCAGAAGGTTTCAGCTACTTTATTCCCCTCAAGACTCCCGTGTCAGGCAAGCAGCAGGCTAGAAATGAACTCCTGTTTTTGTGGAATCTTTCTGGTCACTGTCCCTGCCCCAGCATTCTAAATCATTAGATAGGCTACCAAAAGTGATGAAATACTTGACTCAACTATGGTGCAGTCAACTGTGATCAGGCACTGGATTAAGGGCTTTCTCTATTCAACCTCACTTAAGCTCTGCTGCTGCTGCTCAGGCACTCAGCTGTGTCTGATGCTTGTGGACCCTATGGACTGTAGTCTGCCAGGCTCCTCTGTCCATGGGATTTTTCAGGCAAGATTACTGGACCAGGTTGCCATTTCCTCCTCCAAAGCATCTTTCCAACCTGGAGATCAAACCAGAATCTCCGGTGTCTCCTGCATTGCAGGTGGATTCTTTACTGCTGAACCATTGGGGAAGCCCCCATATAAGTTCCTGTGGATGCAAAGCCTCTCAGGTCAGCTACAGTTCTCACTTCTCTCAAGAATCCCCTAAAGATGACTCATAGAGTTCAAGACTTATATAGAGCTGTTTGACAGCCAGCAATCTAAAGAAAACAACACTTAGCTAAAAGGCAAATATCATCAATTAATTACACTAAGGATGTGAAGTTAAGTGAAGTGAAGTCGCACAGTCGTGTCCGACTCTTTGCGACCCCGTGGACTGTAGCCCACCAGGCTCCTCTGTCCATGGGATTCTCCAGGCAAGAATACTGGAGTGGGTTGCCATTTCCTTCTCCAGGGGATCTTCCCAACCCAGGGATCAAACCCGGGTCTACCGCACTGCAGGCAGACGCTTTAACCTCTGAGCTACACTAAGGATACTGGACAGTATATTAAACAGCAGAGACATTACTTTGCCAACAAAGGTCCATCTAGTCAAAGCTATGGTTTCTCTAGTAGTTGTGTATGGATGTGAGAGTTGAAACATAAAGAAAGCTGAGTGTGGAAGAATTGATGCTTTTGAACTGTGATGTTGGAAAAGACTCTTGAGAGTCCCTTGGAATGCAAGGAGATCAAACCAGTCGATCCTAAAGGAAATCAGTCCAGAATATTCATTGGAAGGACTGATGCTGAAGCTGAAGCTCCAATACTTTGGCCACCTGATGCAAAGAACTGACTCATTGGAAAAGATCCTGATGCTGGGAAAGATTGAAGTCAGGGGGAGAAGGGGATGACAGAGGATGAGATGGTTGGATGGCATCACTGACTTGATGGACATGAGTTTGAGCAAGCTCTGGGAGTTAGTGATGGACCGGGAAGCCTGGCATGCTTTAATGTCAGTGGGGTTGCAAAGAGTCAGACACAACTGCAAGACTGGACTGAACTGAACTGAAGCATACTGGACGATGTCATTTAACTTCTAGCCTCAGTTTTCCTATAACCTAATGAGGCCTCTTTGGAGTACTATGACAATCTTCCCCACTTTCTTTGAGGTTCTTTAGAAACAAAGTCAACGTGGAATCCCAATTCTGCCATCTACCTGTAATGGGACCTTGGGCAAGCCATTCTCCATCTGCGTTTCGGTGGTTAGAGATGCTTTCTCTGCAGCGTGGTTCCTTGGCTTGAAGAAGAACATGTGAATGAAACTTAAGCAAAGACCTAAGAACCTAGACAATTCTCAGTAAAAAGTAACTACTGCCAAACAGTATACATTTTTAAACCATCAACAAACAGGAAATGATATTCAACTTTGAGATTCTGACGTTTATTTTCTGTAAAGCAGTAGTGCCTTCCAGTCATTTTATCAGATGTTTACAATTATGGGAGAAGACTATTATTGGAACTAGTGTGAATGCTCAAATTTTTATTTCCATTTGGCTATTTATCTTCCAAGTTATCTCTGCACTAGAAAAGAAAGTCTTTCACTTCATTCCATCCACTTTTGAACAATTTTGGAGAGCAGTTGATTAAATTTAAAAGGAAATAGTGAATTAACTTACAAAGTTCTCAAAACTACAGAGATATGTTCACAAGTATGTAAATGCTTTGTTAAACTGTGAGATCAGCAAGGTACTCTTTCCAGTGTTTATGAAAAAAAAAAGATGTGGCAAGCAAATAAGCATTATAGATGAGATGTCAAGGAAAACATTGTCACTTCAAAAGATTTCTAAGAGTTTAAAGAAATTGCATAACCAAAGTGCTGCCCATTCTTTGTTATTAATTTTTTCATGAGAGCAGATCCAGAAAACGTTACTTTTGATACTTTTAGCACTTTTAGTATGAGAACCTCAGAGGCATGAAGCTGCACTGGGAAGTGGTTGTGGTGTCGGGGAGACCACATGATGATCTTTATAGTCTAAGGCACAGTTTCAAATCTGGGTGAAATGACCTATTTTAAGTTTTCTCACCTTCAGTTTTCTTATCTATAAAATCTAAATAGTGTTTCAAAAGCAATTATACTCAAAAAAATAAAAAGCAGCTATACTCCAATTAAAAATAAATTTAAAACAATTAAAATGTTGCTTCATATCAGGATTATTATAAGAAATTAAGGATGGCATCACCAACTCAATGGACATGAGTTTGAGTAAAGTCTGGGGGTTGGCAATGGAGGAGGCCTAGCGTGCTGCAGTCCATGGGGTCACAAAGAGTTGAACATTGACTGAGCGACTGAACTGAACTGAAGAACCCCAACATTTTCTTACTCAAATCCTAATTGTTTTGAGTAAGATTTTTTCATACCAATTATGTTAATGAAAAAATTTTATTTTATGTAGTTTTTACATGAGACCTCATGATGGTCTGGGCAATTTCTTATATTAAAACTTTGGGAAAGCAGAAAATATTTGAGAAGAAATATCCTATTGAGACATTTTGGGCCACAGTTACTTTAACCTCTCTCTTGAAAAAACTGCTCTAAATTTGATCTTAAAAAATAGTTCCCCTGATAACTATAAACATTGGAGCCCAACCTATATTTCTTGTGGAAGTAAAATTCCTGCCAATCTCTCTGACACTCCTGCCTACAGAAAGTCTGAAAAATTCAGGCCAATATTGCTTCACAATATTTCTTGTTTCCATTTGTTTACACAAATCCAGTAGGGTCTCAGGAAAGGTAATTAAATATAAAAAACAATCATCATAAAGATTTACTTTTTTTAAACATTTTGTTAGTCAATTTCAGGAACTTGGCTTACTTTGAACACTTTAAGCCTGTTTCAAAAACGTAGCAAAAAATATCTAAGGCATCCAAGTAGCTGCCAGTTTCAAATCCACACACAATGATAAGACAATGCATCTTTTTTAAATAAACCAAATGGCTTTCTTGGCCAAACCTTTCTTCTAAGCCATGTAATAATGTGTTTAATGCAACTTACCAAGGTGGTTTTTGTTTTATCTTCATGTTCTCAAAGGACTGAATGGGATCCGGGTGTGGACAATTTGCCTGGCAGGATTTTTACAGTGAGGCGTCACAGGCAGGCAAACTGGCACTCAACAGCCTAGTTAGCATAATTCTGATCTGCAGGTCCCATGAGGCAGTCCTTCCAGTCAAGGGTGGAGTCAAAGAAGTCAGCAGACCAAAGTCAAAGCCAGATGGAAATTCACAGACCCAACAACACAAATGTCCACTTTCTCAAGAATACAGACGTGCTAGGGCACACGTAAGCTAGCTTTCTTACTTCTCCTGAGACGTGCAGCAGGTGCTGCCCCAGGCCGTGGGAACAGGGAGTCACTTGGATCCGACTATCTTTGCTTCAGGATGCTCACCAGAAATGGCCCTTTAAAAACAATTTGTTTTTCCAAGAAAATATAGTTTATTTTCTTTTTTATTAGGATATAGTTGCTTTATAGTGAAACCTGCGTTCTACCCCTGGGTGGGGAAGATCTCCTGGAGAAGGAAATGACTACCCACTCTGGTATGTTTGCCTGGAGAATTTCATGGATAAAGAAGCCTAGCGAGCTACAGTCCATGAGATCGCAAAGAGTCGGACGCAACTGGGTGACTAACACACACACATACATACATTCCCTCCTTCTTGGATCTCCCTCACACCCACTTCTCCCCATAGCAACTGTCTCTCAGCTCTTCTGCGGGGAAAGTTCAGGAGTCCTGTTAGGATTTGCAGTGACCTCGGACTCAAATCCTATTGGCAATCAAAAAGGCTGTGTCTCTCCTAATTACTCAGTTTGAAACAATAAGTTTATTCAGGGTCTAAGGACCCTTCTATGAGATAGGAACGACACCTCCCTTTTAGGTTCAAAGTTTTAGGCTCAGTCTATTTAGACTAGGGGGGCTTCCCTGGTGGCTCAGTGGAAAACAGTCCACCCGCCAATGCAGGAGACTCTGGTTCGATCTCTGGGTTGGAAAGATCCCCTAGTGAAGGGAATGGCAACACACTCCAGTATTCTGCCTGGGAAATCCCATGGACAGAGGAACCTGGAGGGCTACAGTTTATGCGGTTGCAGAGTCAGAAACCACTAAGTGGCTAAACAACAACAACAACAGCAATTTAGATTGGGGCCAATTGCAAGAAAATAAAACAGCCAAACAGGAAACTTCACAGAAGTAAGCACTTAGAGTCTAGTTGGGTGGCCTGAGCTAAACACTAGAGCCTCCGTGTTAGCTGATTTATGATGATTTCATGGGACCCTCTCTAACTAGTCACCAAGGCAACCTGAGCATGTCCTCAAGGCAGGGTCAGTTTAAGACCTTCAGAGGCCTCAAATGCTGAAAAGAATTATGTGTTCCATCCAACCACCGTTTCCACCCTAAATGTCATTCAAAGTAACAATTATCCTGTTTCCAGGAATGCCTTGGAGATAGCGAGTCCAGGGTTGTGGTAATATTTCAAGCTGAGACTAGGGCAGTGCAACGAAAAGAAAGCATTCGACAGAGAAATATTGTAAATTAAGAGACTTTTTGGTGAATTGAGATTGTGAGTTTGAGGGACAGAAGGATTAAGCAAGGGTTTTTCTATTGGGTTACAGGGATGATGGTTATGCTACCAATCAATATAAAAATTATCAGAAGAGGTGTAGGAGGTAATTAAGGTGAAAGGATGAAGAGACATGTGGTGATTTGGGTTTATGGCAGGTTGAACTTGTTGACTCTTTTTCCAAGTAGATCCGGATGTCCCTTGGAGTGGGGACACAGAAGTGGGTCTAGAGCTTATGAGGAGAACTTGGAGTCACACTGATGGTTGAAGATAAGGAGTATATATATATACACACACATATACATATATGTATTTTAATATAATATATAACATAAGTTTTAATATAATATACAGCATGTGTTTTGATATATAACATGTGTATTTTAATATAATATATAATGTATATTTTAATATAATATATAATGTGTATTTTAATATAATACATAACATATATATTTTAATATAATACCTAACATGTGTATTTTAATATAATACATAACACGTATATTTTAATATAATACATAACATGTGTATTTTAATATAATGAGGAGGTATAGTCACTAAGTTGTGTCAGACTCTTGCGACCCCATGGACTGTAGCCTACCAGACTCTTCTGTCCATGGAATTCTCCAGGGAAGAATACTGGAGTGGACTGCCATTTTCTTCTCCATTAATATAATATATAACACGTATTTTAATATAATATATAACATGCATTTTAATATAATATATAACATGCATTTTAATATAATATATAACATGTATTTTAATATAATATATAACATGTATTTAAATATAATATATAACAGGTATTTTAATATAATATATATAAATCACATTTTTTAATATTCTAAAGAGTAATTTGGTCATTATAATATGATGTGGTCTTTAAGTATACTGTGTATTTTCTTTTCTTCCAAAAAAAGCCAATATTTATAAAGGGGGTTGACAAGAATTAACCATGAACCTGGAATTTATTTCCTACTTCATGTTTCTCCAAAGTCTGCTTTCAGCTCTGGTTGTACATACTAGATTCCTGATCAACCCTAACACTAAGAATAAATGAGTGCAACTCTTATCAGCTTTCTCACCTATAATGAGATGCTAAGAGTCCCAAGAAAATATAACTCAGCAAAAGAAATTGCATCTGCCAGAGGAGTTGTGAAGGCGGGAAGTAAGTTTCATCCTGCCGACTTAGCAGGACAAATCATTCTCTGGATTAATGACATCTCTCCTTTCTAAGCCACACATATTTTAGCATGCTGGCAGTTTTCCCTTCAAGGCAGTATTTTACAATTTTCATAACACAAAATTTGTTGCAAAGACATTTCTTTCTTGATGCTAACTTAGGGTACCTGACTAAGAAGTTCATGTCTCTGGGCCTTTGCCCTTCAGCAAAAGATGAAGATACTAGGGAACATGATCTGCACAATCTCTTCTCATTCTAATGTCCTAATATTAAAGATCAATGTCATTGCCAGGTGTAAATAAATAGCTAGTAGGAAGCTGTTGTATAGTACAGGGAGCTCAGCCTGGTGACAACCTAGAGGGGTTGGATTGAGGGGGACAAAAGAGAAGATTAAGAGGCAGGGCATATATGGATACTTATGACTGATTCACATTATTGTAAGGCAGAATCTAACAGAGTATTGTAAAGCAATTATCTTCTTATTAAAAATAAATTTTTTAAATAAATAAATTTTAAAAATCAATGTCAAAATGGCATCTGTTTAATAGATGGATCACTACACTTTTGTCATCCGTTTAAAGCCTACATTCCTTTTATATGTAACCAGGATGCCAGATGATACTTCCATATGTCTTGGTATTTATATAAGATTGTATCAAACTCTCAGTTCCAAACCCTGTTCATGTCCTAACCCATCTTCCACAATTTCTGAAAACTCCTGGGAGAGCTTTTATTCTCATGAGAACTTCCAGAACTAACTTTAATTTGCTTAGCTGATGAACCAATTTGCCATTTTATATCTGGTCGCCCATCAATCCAGATGAGAAACTCAACCCTTTCCTGTATAAAGATAAGGGTGTTATTACTTCTGTATGACATCATCGTGCATTAAGAAAATTTAAAAAAAAAAACATAGAAAAAATTTTAGAAATAATGTTAAAATTTAGCAAGGATGCTAGATACAAAATGAACACATACAAATCAACTGTAACAAACATTAAAAAATGAAAAAAATTAAATGATATTATTTGTAATAGTATCAAAATATCAAGTATATTTTAATCAATCTAACAAAAAGTATGCCATGTCTATTGGCAAAATGTAAAAACATTATTGAATGACATTATAGAGGACTGAAATGAATGAAAATACATACCATGTTTATTGATAGAAAGATAACATTGTAAAGACATATATGACACTATAAAGAAATGTATGTTTATACCTATATAAAGATATAAACATTTCAATTGTTCCCAATT
>SJYT01080907.1:167506-264797 GCA_006410635.1 Cephalophus harveyi | reverse complement strand
ATTGGAATGAAAACTGACCTTTTCCAGTCCTGTGGCCACTGCTGAGTTTTCCAAATGTGCTGGCATATTGAGTGCAGCACTTTCACAGCATCATCTTTCAGGATTTGAAATAGCTCAACTGGAATGCCATCACCTCCACTAGCTTTGTTCATAGTGATGCTTTCTAAGGCCCACTTGACTTCACATTCCAGGATGCCTGGCTCTAGGTGAGTGATCATACCATCGCGATTATCTTGGTTGTGAAGATCTTTTCTGTACAGTTCTCCTGTGTATTCTTGCCACCTCTTCTTAATATCTTCTGCTTCTGTTAGGTCCATACCATTTCTGTCCTTTACTGTGTCCATCTTTGCATGAAATGTTCCCTTGGTATCTCTAATTTTCTTGAAGAGATCTCTAGTCTTTCCCATTCTGTTGTTTTCCTCTATTTCTTTGCATTGATTGCTAAGGAAGGCTTTTTTATCTCTTCTTGCTATTCTTTGGAACTCTGCATTCAGATGCTTATATCTTTCCTTTTCTCCTTTTTCATTTCTCTTCTTTTGGGGGGCTCCAAAATCATTGCAGATGGTGATTGCAACCATGAAATTAAAAGACACTTGCTCTTTGGAAGAAAAGCTAGGACCCACCTAGACAGCATAATAAAAAGCAGACACATTACTTTACCAACAAAGGTCCATCCAGTCAAAGCTATGGTTTTTCCAGTAGTCATGTACGGATGTGAGATTTGGACTATAAAGAAAGCTGAGCACTGAAGAATTGATGGTTTTGAACTGTGGTGTTGGAGAAGCCTCTCGAGAGTCCTTTGGACTGCAAGGAGATCCAACGAGTCAGTCCTAAAGGAAATCAGTCCTGAATATTCATTGGAAGGACTGATGTTGAAGCTGAAACTCCAATACTTTGGCCACCTGATGCGAAGAACTGACTCATTGGGAAAGACCCTGATGCTGGGAAAGATTGAAGGCAGGAGGAAAAGAGGATGACAGTGTATGAGTGGCATCACCAACATGATGGACGTGAGTTTGAGTAGGCTCTGGAAGTTGGTGATGGACAGGGAAGCCTGGCGTGCTGCAGCCTATGGGGTTGCACAACATCAGACATGACTGAGCCACTGAACTGAACTGAACACCAGCATCCCAAGACCCTCTGCCGTCCGTCTCGATCTTTGCCCCTCTCATGGGTTCAGAACAGCTAGAGGATTTCTGCCTTTCATGCAACCAATACGAGGCCAGCATTCCTTCTTCTCTGAACACTGCTGGCCATCCTGGCACCCGTCCGGGGGGCGGGGGAGGGATCCTCTGCCGTCCGTCTCGATCTTTGCCCCTCTCGTGGGTTCAGAACAGCTAGAGGATTTCTGCCTTTCATGCAACCAATACGAGGCCAGCATTGCTTCTTCTCTGAACACTGCTGGCCATCCTGGCACCCGTCCGGGGGGCGGGGGCGGGGGCAGGGGCTGGCTGGAAGCTCCAGCCCCAGTAGGGAGTTTTGGGGCAGGGGAGAGTCTTCCGCTGTCTCTTCCTCAAGAGATACAACATAGAGGGAGGTGGATTTAAGGGCTCAGAGACCATCTTCCCGGAAGATGAAAGGATTCCCCAGAAACCGAAAGGAAGGCGGCGGGGGAGCAGACATGACCCAGAGGTGGGCAAGGGGAGGGTGCTAAGGACAGGCTGGCAAGCGGCGTGACATGTCGCTGACTCCTGGGGGAATGCGCCGGGCTCCCACACAGGTGTTTCTGGCCCAGAGAAAGAGAACAGGCAGACAGAACAGAGCAGGACAGAAGGAGAGAGAAGAAAATAAAGCACACACAGGAAAACACTGGATGAAAACTGAGACGGAAGGCCAAGCAAGACGGGAAAGGAGAGAAAGACGGCACGCCAGTAATAAAAGGACCCGGAAACGAAAAGAAGGATAGGAGGGGACAGAAGATGAAGAGCAAGAGGACAAAGGAGATGCAGAGAACAAGAGCAGGCGAGGGGAGGAAGCAGGAGAGAGACCACAGGCTGTGGCAGACGCGCTGTCTAGGCAGGGATCCTCTCAGGTGGTCCAGGCACACTCCCAGGTGAAGCCCTCCCGAGAGCTTGGTCTCTGTTGGGGTTCCCGTTCCGGGGATGCCCAGCAGAAGGACTGGGTTGAACCCCTGCTCTAGGAAAGAAAGAGGCGTCCCCCCCCAACCCCGAACTAGCCAGGCACCCCTCCACCCCTGCCCATTCTGAGATACCCCCAGTAGGTGACTGTGATTCAGACCCTCCCCTTCAGCCAGGTCAACGCTTCTTCACTATTACTCTGTCTTCTAAGACCCTTCCTCCTCCACCCTCGGTCTTTCCCTCCTTCGCCAGGAGTCAACCCTGCACCTCTTCTGATGGCTGCCCTCACCCCTTGTCACCCACTTACCCCTGACATGCCTTTTCCCCAGGAAACCCCTAGTGATCTAATCTTACCCTGACATCTGCCATCCAGGGGACCTTAAGCTCAGTCACTCACCTGTTTGTTTTCGGTTTGAATTGTTCAAGCAATGAAGGGAAAGGAAGCGAGGAGGCAGAAGAATATTAGAAAAAGAAAGAATTTTTTTTTTTTCTCATAGACATTACTCTCAAATGAAGAGGGCGGTTAAATTCCACCCTCTTAGAAACCATGAAAAAGAGTGAGGTGCTCATTTTATTTAAATGACAATATTCATCATGTACCAAAAAATGTATCACTTGCCATGATATAAATTATGATGAAAAAATAAATATCAACTTAAAACATTCTAGGAAATAAAAAGTTCTTCAAAAATTTAAGATGTATATGTCAAAGGAAAACATACTTTAAAAAATTTTCTACCATTTATTTTCAGCAATTTACCATGCATTTCTTCTTTTTCTCTCTCCTGTTCTTTAACTAGTACATCATCCTTGGATGCCTGGACAATTTCTAAGTAAGACGGAGAACACAAAACATTAGTCACCAATAAAATATACTTTTAAGCATATTTATATATTGTAGATTGAGCATCAATTAACGTTTAGTAGAATGTTCCTATGCTTTTGGGGACATTAGTGTTTACTGAAGTACTTTGTACATTAGCGCTTAAATCACCTGCCTTCTGGTTTCCTGTCTGTGAGAGAACAGAAAGTTATTGTTGTGATTAAAGGTTATAACTAGATAGATAATTAAGACTATACTATATATAGTATAAGACTATACTATACATATATTTCAAATTTTCATAAATTTAAAAATTGATAGTTGTCTATTTATCAAGGGAATTTTTACAGTTCATGAAGGTAGAAAAGAAAAACACATTTTTTGAAGACCACGCTCTAAGAACTGAAATCCCTATGTGATCCCAAATCAAGAAAGAATCACAAAGCAGAAAGAGAGGAAATGCATGGCTGAATAACACTTCATTATTAGGGAGATTAGGGTCTTAGACCCCTTAAATTAAGATTCAAGGTTGCTAAGCAGAATTTCCTTTTGTAAACTGATGAAGGCCTAGATTTTAGACCCTAAAGTAGCTTAGAACTAAGGCCACGCTCCACTGCATTTCCAACCCTGAAGTCCCAAGTCTAGTCCTACGTCACACAACTCCCACAAGTGGAAAGGCGACCAGCGGCTGTACCAGAGACGGTGTAGTGAAGAGAATTGCCCCCCGCCTCAGGATAAGAATGCACACCTTTCATAGCATCCAAGCACAGAAACTCTGACTCAAAAATGCCCTGGAATTTAATGAACAGAGAGTCTGAGTGTCAGGAGGCATTAAAAAAAAAGTATCAGAAAAACAGAAGTGCAAGCACTTAAGAGGAAGCGTGGAACAGAGATCCCATCCTTTTATACAATCACCGAAGGGTCCCCCACGAAAGGCTGAAGACAGAGAAGGGGGCAGGGGAGAGAGAGACTCAGCAGTCATAGACGTCCCTGTAGTTTTAAATAGAGAACACTTTATTTCTTTGTGGCATTTTCATATCGAGAAGCATTCAACTCTTGATAAAAAGAAGTCTTGTGGAATGAGGCAAGCAGGGAAGCACTGGAGATCAGTTATCCAAGTCTGAGCCGGGACTCCCCCACATCTTCTCAAGTCTTGAGAAGCCTCTTCTCGAGCCTTCTCAAGAAACTTGTAAAGAGAGGTTTCTACCTGGGGAGAGCAGGGAGAGAAACAGAGACATGGGATGATGCAGACCCTGAGGGGAATACGGCCTGGACCCCACGACCACTATGGTCTGCACCCCATATACTCCTCCCAAGGATGCTGAGACGCACTTCCAAGGAATCAGGGTTTGGGAATTCTAGGCAAGCCATGCTGAAGAATTATACTCTCCGAACCCCTTACCTCACTGTTTAAATGTAAAGAGGAAAGTGCTTCCTCATTATGAGCAATTAGAAAAAATAATGGCCAGGGGCTTCCCTGGTGGTCGAGTGGCTAAGACTGTGCACCCAATGCGAGGGGCCGGGGTTCCATCCCTGGTCAGGGAACTGGATCCCACAAGCTTCAACGAAGATCACAGATTCTGCGTGCTGCAACTAAGACCCAGTGCAGCCAAATAAACAAACATTAAAAAAAAAAAAAACGGCCCTGGAAAACAGTTATGATAAAAATCCAGTAACAGTTCAGACGCTTAGAGATAATCTCATCCTGACCTCCTTGTCATTTCACCAAACAGTGATTCCTAAGACACAAATGGTGCATTTTCTGAAGGTTTAAAGGCCTCTCTCTTCACTGTCTTTGAGGCGAGTTTTGGGGCAGACAGACTGAACCTTACTTCCCCAGTCAGGGACTCAACCAGGGCCCCCCTACAATGGAAACACTGTGTCTCAACCACTGAATCCCCAGAGAAGTCCCAGACCAGATATCAATTTAAAAGCTCTTATCTCCATGACATCTAAGGGCACTGACGGTCCTCCACTCCCTCTGGAAGACCTGGTTCTTCTGGAACGTTTCGGGAGCAAAGTGGAGGGGGTTGGGGGGCAGATGTAGGGCTTCTCACCTCACTCCAACGATTCCCAGGGGTCCATACACTGACGCCTACAGTTGTAGAAACAACACTTCTTGGTCCCCTTGCACCCTCTATCGCGCCGGCACATAGGTAAAAGGACGAAAGGGCAGGAAAGCAAAAATTCTGGGCAATATCCAGGTTTCTGGACGGCTGGGGAAAAAGGCCACAAGGTGAGGTGGGGGCCCCTGGGCGTCTGCGCCAGCGTGTCCCACCGGCTTCTCGGAGCAAGCGTGCCCACCCCCACCACACCAAGGACCGCCGCGCCCTCCACGCACCCTTGCGGGGTCCAGGCTGTGCCGTGTCGAAGCAGAGCAGGAGGAAGATCACGGGGAGCGCAGAGAAGCTGCTCATCTTCATAGTGGAAGCAAAGAGTGTAGGGGAACGTGGAGACTGGATGTCTTGTTTATATCGACTCTGGCGGGAAGCGGCCAGCAGAGGGAGCTGGCGAGGGTCGTTCCCAGGGTCCAAGGTCAAAAGCGCCTGCATTTGACCAGGAAGTATCAAGTCTCCCATCCTTGAAAAAGGAACTGTCATAACCTCTGAGGCATAACCTCTGAGAGCCCACAAGTGCTCCCTCGTCTTCAGGGAGTGTCTGGGCTGGACATTCTTGCTTTATGTAGTGGATTTGGAGGCAAATAGGAGGAAATAGTCTTTCCCAGGGCACTTTATCCGGTCTGACAAACTCTCACCCCTTCTCAACATGTATCCAGGACAATGTAACCCCAACCCTCCCCACAATTTCAGAAAGGGGTACATTCAAAGAGTTTCCTTTGAACAAATTAACACAGGTACCAAGACAAAGCACAATAATAAGCTATTAGCAAAAATAAAATGGAGCTTTTTTCTAAAAAAATCCACCTACTCTCCTATTTAAAATATTATTTATTTCTTTTGGCTGTGCCTGGGCTTTCTCTAGTTGCAGCAAATGGGGGCTCCTCTCTAGCTGCAGCAAACGGGGGCTCCTCTCTAGCTGCAGCAAACGGGGGCTCCTCTCTAGCTGCAGTGTGCGTGCTTCTCATTGTGATGGCCTCTCTTGCTGCGGCTCACGGGCTCTAAGACGTGCGGGCTTCTGTAGTTGTGGCCGTGAGTTTAGGGGCCCAGTGGCATGTGGATTCCTCCCAGACCAAGGACTGAATCAGTATCCCTGCATCGGCAGGCAGACTCTTAACCACCGGACCACAGGGAAGTCCCTTAATATGGAGATTTACGGATACTATCGTGCATTGGTAGTTTGAACATTCTTTGGCATTGCCTTTCTTTGGGATTGGAAGGAAAACTGACCTTTTCCAGTCCTGTGGCCACTACTGAGTTTTCCAAATTTGCTGACATATTGAATGTAGCACTTACACAGCATCATCTTTTAGGATTTGAAATAACTCAACTGGAATGCCATCACCTCCACTAGCTTTGTTCATAGTTGTGCTTCCCAAGGCCCACTTGACTTCACATTCCAGGATGTCTGGCTCTAGGTGAGTGATCACACCATTGAGGCTATCTGGGTCGTGAAGATCTTTTTTGTATAGTTCTTCTGTGTATTCTTGCCACCTCTTCTTAATATCTTCTGCTTCTGTTAGGTCCATACCATTTCTGTCCTTTATTGAGCCCATCTTTGCATGAAATGTTCCCTTGGTATCTCTAATTTTCTTGAAGAGATCTCTAGTCTTTCCCATTCTGTTTTCATGTTTCTTTGCACTGATCTCTGAGGAAGGCTTTCTTATCTCCCCTTGCTATCCTTTGGAACTCTGCATTCAAATGGGTCTATCTTTCCTTTTCTCCTTTTCTTTTCACTATTCACTATTTGAAAGGCCTCCTCAGATAGCCATTTTACTTTTTGCATTTCTTTTTTTGGGGGATGGTCATGATCCCTGTCTCTTGTACAATGTCATGAACCTCCATCCATAGTTCTTCAGGCACTCTGTTTATCAGATCTAGTCCCTTAAATCTATTTCTTACTTCCACTGTATAATCGTAAGGGATTTGATTTAGGTCATATCTGAATAGTCTAGTGGTTTTCCCTACTTTCTTCAATTTCTTCAGCATTACTGGTCAGAGCATCAGTTCAGTTCAGTTCAGTTCAGTCGCTCTGTCATGTGCAACTCTTTGCGACCCAAAGAATTGCAGCACGCCAGGCCTCCCTGTCCATCACCAACTCCCAGAGTTCACTCAGACTCACCTCCATCGAGTCCGTGATGCCATCCAGCCATCTCATCCTCTGTCATTCCCTTTTCCTCTTGCCCCCAATCCCTCCCAGCATCAGAGTCTTTTCCAATGAGTCAACTCTTCGCATGAGGTGGCCAAAGTACTGGAGTTTCAGCTTCATTCCTTCCAAAGAACACCCAGGACTGATCTCCTTTAGAATGGACTGGTTGGATCTCCCTGCAGTCCAAGGGACTCTCAAGAGACTTGGATTACTGTGATATTGAATGGTTTGCCTTGGAAACAAACAGAGATCATTCTGTCATTTTTTGAGATTGCATCCAAGTACTGCATTTCGGACTCTTTTGTTGACCATGATGGCTACTCCATTTCTTCTAAGGGATTCTTGCCCACAGTAGTAGATATAATGGTCATCTGAGTTAAATTCACCCATTCCAGTCCATCTTAGTTCACTGATTCCTAAAATGTCGATGTTCACTCTTGCCTCCACCTGTTTGACAACTTCCAATTTGCCTTGATTCATGGACCTAACATTCCAGGTTTCTATGCAATATTGCTCTTTACAGCATCGGACCTTGCTTCTATCACCAGTCACATCCACAACTGGGTGTTCTTTTTGCTTTGGCTCTGTCTCTTCATTCTTTCTGCAGTTATTTTCTCCACTCATCTCTAGTAGCATATTGGGCACCTACCAACCTGGGGAGTTCATCTTTCAGTGTCCTATCTTTCTGCCTTTTCATACTGTTCATGGGGTTCTCAAGGCAAAAATACTGAAGTGGTTTGCCATTCCCTTCTCCAGTGGACCACATTTTGTCAGAACTCTCCACCATGACCCGCCCGTCTTGGGTGGCCTTACACGGCATGGCTTAGTTTCATTGAGTTAGACAAGGCTGTGGTCCATGTGATTAGATTGGTTAGTTTTCTGTGATTGTGGTTTCAGTCTCTCTGCCCTCTGATGCCTTCTCTCAGCGCCTACCATCTTACTGGGGTTTCTCTTACCTTGGACGTGGGGTCTCTCTTCACGGCTGCTTCACAGTTGCACTCATCTCACACACTAGTAAAGCAATGCTCAAAATTCTCCAAGCCAGGCTTCAGCAATATGTGAACCATGAAATTCAAGATGTTGAAGCTGGTTTTAGAAAAGACAGAGAAACCAAAGATCAAATTGCCAACATTCGCTGGATCATCAAAAAAGCAAGAGAATTCCAGAAAAACATCTTTCTGTTTTATTGACTATGCCAAAGCCTTTAACTGTGTGGATCATAATAAACTGTGGAAAATTCTGAAAGAGAGGGGAATACCAGACCACCTGACCTACCTTGAGAAACCTGTATGCAGGTCAGGAAGCAACAGTTAGAACTGGACATGGAACAACAGACTGGTTCCAAATAGGGAAAGGAGTACTTCAAGGCTGTATATTGTCACCCTGCTTATTTAACTTCTATGTAGAGTACATCATGAGAAACTCTGGGCTGGATAAGGCACAAGCTAGAATCAAGATTGCCAAGAGAAATATCAATAACCTCAGATATGCAGATGACACCACCTTTATGGCAGAAAGGGAAGAAGAACTAAAGAGCCTCTGAAAGTGATGAGCCTCTGAAAGCCTGATGAAAGTGAAAGAGGAGAGTGAAAAAATTGGCTTAAAACTCAACATTCAGAAAACTAAAATCACGGCATCCAGTCCCACCACTTCATGGCAAATAGATGGGAAAACACTGGAAACAGTGGCTAACTTTATTTTGGGGGGCTCCAAAATCACTGCAGATCATGAAATTAAAAGACGCTGAAGCCATGAAATTAAAAAGTTTTGTACAATACAGATATGGGAATGATTTCTGAAAGCCAACTGATACAGTTAACCACAAGCAAATAAAAAACTTTTGTAGGGCAAAATTAATCCTACACTAGGAAAAAAATTAGAAATTCTGAAAATGTGAGTAAATACAATAGGAATATATATTCTATAATAAATAGAAAGACATTTTACAATACAGTAAAGAAAACAGATCACCTAATAGAAACATGTTCACAGGCCAGGAACATATGCATGGCAGGAAATTTATGCAAGTAGCATATCCATATATATAACTGTGCCTATAATTAAAGAAATACAAATGAAAGTCAACACGATTCTTATTTTTTCCCCATGAGACTGGTTTCCCACTGTTGATTTGGCACAAATTTCATCTACCACTCGTCTCTGTCTCAGTTATTATAAAATGGGTGACTTAGTCCCTTAGGACCCATCTTGCTGGAGAAACGCTCCAAGAATCTAAGCAAAGATCTATGCCTGGTGAGGAGTAAATTGGTGAGAGACAAGCAGAGGCATCTTTGAGAGGGCTCCAAAATGATGCCGGACACTCATGATAACGGCTGACCTGGCAAACTGCAGAGTCTCAGTTCATAGTTGACTTCTCAACACCTGCCCAATTCTTTGATTGTTATCTTGGATTCTATACTTTGGGATTTTTTTTTTTCTGTTATGTTCCTTTTGTTGTCGCTGTTTGGGTTTTGTTTTTGTTTTTCCGGCTGTGCCAGATGGGCACGTGGGATCTTAGTTCCCCAGTGAGGGACAGAACCCATCCCCCCTGCAGGGAAAGCCGAGTCTTAGCCTCTGGCCCATAAGTGAAGCCCCTGACTCCACACTTTGGGTTGGGAAATTCTGTTACTCTGGAATTCCTGCCACGAACTTGAAATCCGGTTCAGATCAGATGAATAGATCATGAAGTCTTTCTTTGAAAGGTTACTTGTCCTCCTACTTTATTCAACATCCTGTATAAAATGAGAACAGTTATTAGGCCATGCTATTAAAATGAAAGCAGTGATAAAATACAGTAATGAAAAAAACACCCCATGGAAAGAGAAAAAAAGATAATACCAGGACAGATGGCTCCCAGCCCCAGCTCCGCCCGTGACTCCCCATGTAAAGTTTTCGAAATGAAGGTGTTTGTCTGGCTAATGTCCAACTCCGATTCAACAGAGTGTTGTGACTCTGAGCATCTAGGACAAGCTGAGAAGCTTGTGGTGTCTGTGCATGACCCCTGTCACACTGGACACCCGAGGGCAGACACACATGGCTGGCTAGAACAGAGTCTCCTCATCCAAGGAGGTTCTGGACAAGGAGAGCCTAAGAAGTGGCCGAAGAATGTCCGAGAATTATCAGTGACCCCGGGGCGCACACAGAGCGTGCAGGAATGGCATCAGCGCTTCATCTCAGCAAAACGTTCCTCAGCTGGGAGCACTGTGTCTCTGGCAGGCATGTGGTAGCACTTGAGCTGGTCCCCATTAACCGTGTATTTCCTGGCCGCACTGCCCATTCTGGGACCCTCAGCAAGCATCTCTTATTGACTTCACTAACATCATGCATTCAGAAAACTAAGATCATGGCATCTGGTCCCATCACTTCATGGCAAATAGATGGGGAAACACTGGAAACAATGGCTAACTTTATTTTTTGGGCTCCAAAATCACTGCAGATGGTGATTGCAGTCATGAAATTGAAAGACGTTTACTCATGGAAGGAAAGTTATGACCAACCTAGAGAGCATATTAAAAACCAGAGACATTAATTTGCCCAAAAAAGGTCCATCTCGTCAAGGCTGTGCTTTTTTCAGTAGTCATGTATGAATGTGAGAGTTGGCCTATAGAGAAAGCTGAGTGCCAAAGAACTGATGCTTTTGAACTGTGGTGTTGGGAAAGACTCTTGAGAGTCCCTTGGACTGCAAGGAGATCCAACCAGTCCATTCTAAAGGAGATCAGTCCTGAGTGCTCATTGGAAGGACTGATGTTGAAGCTGAAACTCCAATACTTTGGCGAACAGCTGACTCATTTGAAAAGACCCAGATGCTGGAAAAGATTGAGGACAGGAAGAGAAGGGGATGACAGAGGATGAGATGGTTGGATGGCATCACCAATGCAATGGACATGAGTTTGAGCAAACTCCGGGAGTTGGTGATAGACAGGGAGGCCTGGCAGTCAGACACGACTGAACTGAACTGGACATCATGCAGCCCCAGAAGTTCTCACCTTTCCCATCATCCTTGTTGTCTCCTCACCACAACAGGCAGAGTAGAAAAGGCTTAATGAGGCAGTAGGTGATTTAGAGAATATTGGAGCCACTCTGCTCCATCCAATTCCCTTCCTTTCTTTAACATCTTTTTTTTTTTTTTAACAGGTACACATTGCTTAATTTATTTATATTTGGCTGCACTGGGTCTTCCTTGCTGCACGCAGGCTTTCTCTAGTTGCAGGGAGCGGTGGCTAGTCTCCAGTTTGGTGCACAGGCTCAGCTGCTCAGAGGACATGGAATCTTCTCAGACTAGGATCGAGTCCATGTCCCCTGCATTGGCATGCAGATTCTTCTCTTCGGCACCACCAGGGAAGTCCCAATCCCCTTCTTTTTAACAGGTGGTTAAACTGCAGGGCAGAAGCTGAGACCAGAATACAGAATGGAGAGGAGGATGCAGAGCTGCTCCAGTGCTCACAGCATGAATGAGGTGCTTTAGACAACTTTCACGTCTGGACTTCTAAGCATACGTGGAAGGAGGGAGTGTGCCACCAGGTCAGGAGTGGGAGGTTGAGGCTCATCCCCTATGGCAGCTGGAAAGTCCAGACACCGGCTCCCTCTTGCCTTCTTTGCAGCCATCACGTGTGCAAGAGTGCTGGTTTTAAGAACCCGTGCACAAATGCTGTCATGGGTGTGAGGACTCGTGACTGTTAGAAGCAGACTCAGAGAAAGGAAGAAGTGAGGATTTCTCCCAAAGGAAGAAGTGAGGATTTCTCCCAGCAGCCAATGGCTGCAGCATCTCACTTCCAGGCAGAGAAGCAGAAGCGATGCCCAAGGCTTTGGCAGTGTTGGCTGGACAAGATGTGACATCATTCTGCCCAGAGGCAGTGGGGGATGGGGCACCCTACTGTGATTCAGGAGTAAACATCCCTGGGACAAGTATTGAAGAATTACTATCTTAGTGTCTAAAAACATTCAGTTGCAGACTAGGGAAGACCAAGCGCCATCTAGTGTCGGAAAGCTGGAAGGTAATTTGGGGTTAAAATCCCACTTTAGAGGGATAGGAGAAGGCAATGGCACCCCACTCCAGTACTCTTGCCTGGAAAATCCCATGAACGGAGGAGCCTGGAAGGCTGCAGTCCACGGGGTCCCTGAGGGTCGGACATGACTGAGCGACTTCACTTTCACGCATTGGAGAAGGAAATGGCAGCCCACTCCAGTGTTCTTGCCTGGAGAATCCCTGGGAAGGGGGAGCCTGGTGGGCTGCCGTCTATGGGGTCGCACAGAGTCGGACAGGACTGAAGCGACTTAGCAGCAGCAGCAGGGCTTCCCCGGTGGCTCAGAGGGTAAAGCGTCTGCCTGCAATGCAGGAGACCTGGGTTCGATCCCTGGGTGGGGGAAGATCCCCTGGGGAAGGAAATGGCAACCCACTCCAATATTCTTGCCTGGAAAATTCCATGGACGAAGGAGCCTTATAGGCTACAGTCCATGGGATCGCAAAGAGTCAGACACGACTGAGCAACCTCACTGGTTCCCCGGTTAGAGCGACTTCCCTGTGCTGCAACTAACACTCAGAGCAACGAAATAAATAAAATAAAATGAGTAGAAAAACGATTCAGATCCATTAAAAGTGACCTTGTGAAAGAGACTACTGCAAGAGAGAAACCGGCAGAAGAGGAGTCGGATAAGAGAAGGTGCTTTCCAGGGACGTTGCCATGGTGACCATGGAGTGTGGCTTCTGTTTCAGAGGTGGCAACATTTGTGATGTCCCCTTTGTAACCACCAATGTGAAGAGTCTCTGGAGTTTCACGGGGAGTATGCAGAGGGTATCTGATGTTTGTTGACTGCCCACTGTATTTTGGTACCTCCCTTTCAAGTTCATACTTGAGCCTTTTTTTTTTTAAATTTTTTAATTTATTTGGCTGTGTTGGATCTTAGTTGTGGCAGGGGCTTCTTCTGTCATCGCAGGATCTTCAGTTGTGGCATGCAGGAACTTCAGCTGCAGCATTCGAGCTCTTGGTTGCAGCATGTGGGATCTAGTTCTTTGACCAGGGATTGAATCCGGGTCCCCTGCATTGGGAGCAGGGAGGATTAGCCCCTGGAACACCAGGGAAGTCCCCATACTTGAGTCTTGATGGACATTCTGGACCCCTGCTGCAGACACTGAACAAATCAATGAGTCACTTTGTTTCACCCTGATACCTAGGGCTGCACTAAGATGCCTGGGAAATCTGATGCTCCTACATGACACTTAGATCTCCACTGAGTGACCCTAAGCAGCAAGAACCAAAGGGCAGCCTTTTTCAGGGCAATGTAATATTTTCATCCACAGCAGCACCCAGTCAGGGACCACTGGTGGCTGCAGTGACTGTCCAGGACCAGAGTAAAGGTGTTCACATCACACGGTTGCTGAGCTGTGGTTGGCTGTGATCATGCCGCCTGGACACTCATCCTTACAGTGCCCTGAGCCTGAATCCTCACAATTCCATGAGCCACGCTTTGCAGATTGCATTCTCAAGGGAGCAGAAGCTGAGACAGAGTTAGCAGTACAAGTTTCATGGCAAAGTAACATCAGTGAAAGGGAAGGAGAGGATGCAGGACTAGGTACCAGGAGCATCATCTTGCTGACCTGATCACGTCCCTGCCAGCCCCCCGCCCCCCGGGGAAGCTCTGGAGCAAGGATTTTCCATAACAGGGGGTCCTCCATTAGGCAGAAAAGGAAAGAGCCTTGAACGACAGCCTTACTCTGCTCCTGGCCAGGGGCTTCCCCAGGTATAGTGTGATCTCAGCTCAAGTACCAGGTGTCTGAGAAGCACTTGCTGTCTGTGATCAGCTAACACACTCCTCGCAGTTGGGTGGTGAGCTGCTTCTTGAAGGAACTCTGAGCTGCACACCTCCTTCTGCTCTGGGGATCCACATCTCTGTTCACACTGGGGAACAGCTCTGGTGGGCCCTCTTCTTCTAGGAAATCATAGAGGGGGGGGTGCGTGAGGCAAACTACAGCCCCAACCCCTGCTACAGCTGCTCACCATTATCATCACTCCTCCTCATCACCCCATTCTAGTCTCCTTGTCCTCAGCTACCATCAGAGCGGTGGTTCTCTTGTTGCAGAGCACCGGCTCCAGAGCACACGGGCTCAGTAGCTGCAGCTTGCAGGCCTATTTGCCCCACTGTATGTGGGTCCCTAGATCCCGGACCAGGGATCAAACCCATGTCCTTTTCATTGGCAGGTAGACACAACTGAACCACCAGGTAAGTCCCCTCTACAGACATTTTATTGTCCCTAACCCCTTGCGTCATCATCTTTTGAGCAATTTAAAATCCTAAAAGATGATTCTCGAGAGTTACTTGGACAGCAAGGAGATTAAACCAGTCAATCCTAAAGTCAATGCTGAAGCCGAAGCTCCAATACTTTGGGCACCTGATGTGAAGAACTGACTCATTGGAAAAGACCCTGATGCTGGGAAAGACTGAAGGCAGGGGGAGAAGGGGGCGACAGAGGATGAGATGGTTGGATGGCATCACTGACTCGATGGACATGAGTTTGAGCAAACTGGGAAATGGTTAAGGACAAGGAAGCCTGGCTTGCTGCAGTCCATGGGGTCGCAAAGAGTCAGACGTGACTGAGCGACTGAACGACTAGATAGCAATAACAACCACCGCTTCCTTGGATTGTTTTGTTAATCTGGTGCCAAAATCACCAAGGAAGTCTGTGCAGGGGCAAAACTATTGCATCCTTGAAAGTCACTATGAAAGTAGAGCTTTAATGTTCTCACCACCACAACAACAACAAAATAGCCATCGCCTGAGAAAGACTTATGAGCTATTCTTATTGCAGTAAATGTTTTGTAGTGTTCAGTTCAGTTCAGTCGCTCAGTCGTGTCCAACTCTTTGCGACCCCATGAATCGCAGCATGCCAGGCCTCCCTGTCCGTCACCAACTCCCGGAGTTCACTCAGACTCACGTCCATCGAGTCCGTGATGCCATCCAGCCATCTCATCCTCTGTCGTCCCCTTCTCCTCCTGCCCCCAATCCCTCCCAGCATCAAAGTCTTTTCCAATGAGTCAACTCTTCGCATGAGGTGGCCAAAGTACTGGAGTTTCAGCTTTAGCATCATTCCTTCCAAAGAAATCCCAGGGCCGATCTGCTTCAGAATGGACTGGTTGCATCTCCTTGCAGTCCAAGGGACTCTCAAGAGTCTTCTCCAGCACCATAGTTCACAAACATCAATTCTTCAGTGCTCAGCTTTCTTCACAGTCCAACTCTCACATCCATACATGACCACAGGAAAAACCATAGCCTTGACTAGACGGACCTTTGTTGGCAAAGTAATGTCTCTGCTTTTGAATATGCTATCTAGGTTGGTCATAACTTTCCTTCCAAGGAGTAAGCGTCTTCTAATTTCATGGCTGCAATCACCATCTACAGTGATTTTGGAGCCCCCAAAAATAAAGTCTGACACTGTTTCCATTATTTCCCCATCTATTTCCCATGAAGTGATGGGACCAGATGCCATGATCTTGGTTTTCTGAATGTTGAGCTTTAAGCCAACTTTTTCACTCTCCATTTTCACTTTCATCAAGAGGCTTTTTAGTTCCTCTTCACTTTCTGCCATAAAGCCTTCCTCAGCGATCAATGCAAAGAAGTAGAGGAAAACAACAGAATGGGAAAGACTAGAGATCTCTTCAAGAAAGTTAGAGATACCAAGGGAACATTTCATGCAAAGATGGGCTCGATAAAGGTCAGAAATGGTATGGACCTAAGAGAAGCAGAAGATATTAAGAAGAGGTGGCAAGAATACACAGAAGAACTATACAAAAAAGATCTTCAAGACCAAGATAATCACAATGGTATGATCACTCATCTAGAGCCAGACATCCTGGAATGTGAAGTCAAGTGGGCCTTAGAAAGCATCACTACGAACAAAGCTAGTGGAGGTGATGGCATTCCAGTTGAGCTATTTCACATCCTGAAAGATGATGCTGTGAAAGTGCTGCACTCAATATGCCAGCACATTTGGAAAACTCAGCAGTGGCCACAGGACTGGAAAAGGTCAGTTTTCATTCCAATCCCAAAGAAAGGCAATGCCAAAGAATGCTCAAACTACCGCACAACTGCACTCATCTCACATGCTAGTAAAGCAATGCTCAAAATTCTCCAAGCCAGCCTTCAGCAATACGTGAACTGTGAACTTCCAGATGTTCAAGCTGGTTTTAGAAAAGGCAGAGGAACCAGAGATCAAATTGCCAACATCTGCTGGATCATGGAAAAAGCAAGAGAGTTCCAGAAAAACATCTATTTCTGCTTTATTGACTATGCCAAAACCTTTGACTGTGTGGATCACAATAAACTGTGGAAAATTCTGAGAGAGATGGGAATCCCAGACCACCTGACCTGCCTGTTCAGAAAGCTATATGCAGGTCAGGAAGCAACAGTTAGAACTGGACATGGAACAATAGACTGGTTCCAAATAGGAAAAGGAGTACATCAAGGCTGTATATTGTCACCCTGCTTATTTAACTTACATACAGAGTATATCCTGAGAAATGCTGGGCTGGAAGAAGCACAAGCTGGAATCAAGATTGCCGGGAGAAATATCAATAAGCTCAGATTTTGCAGTGTACACATATAGCAAATCACCAGGTTATACACCTTAAACTTAAACAATGTTATATGTCAATTTTATCTCAATAAAACGGAGGAAAGAGATAAAATCAAAGGGGTAAATATTTATTTCTGTCTTCACCATACAGAATCTTCACATTATGGAGCATGTTAATTATTTATGCAAGACTTTTTTATTTGCTACATGAATACTTATTTACATTTCTTTTTTAAACTTCTGCCTTCTCTCATAAAGTTTATCTGTTGAGTGGTTTAATTGTGTTCATATTGGCATTGGGAATTTTTTTTTCCATTTTCTGATTATTGCTGCTGCTGCTGTTGCTAAGTCGCTTCAGGCATGTCCGACTCTGTACAACCCCATGGATGGCAGCCCACCAGGCTCCCCTGTCCCTGGGATTCTCCAGGCAAGAACACTGGAGTGGGTTGCCATTTCCTTCTCCAATGCATGAAAGTGAAAAGTGAAAGTGAAGTCTCTCAGTCATGTCTGACTCTTCGCGACCCCATGGACTGCAGCCTACCAGGCTCCTCCGTCCATGGGATTTTCCAGGCAGCATACTGGAGTCTGATTATTGCTAGTTTATAATAAAAATAGGATTCATGGGAGTTCCCTGGGGATCCAGTTAGGACTTGATGCTTTCACTGCCATGGGCTGGGCCTGGGTTCAATCCCTGGTTGGGGAACTGAGATCCCGTAAGCTGTGTGGTGCAGCCAAAAACTTAAAAATAAAATAGGATTTAGTTGTGCCCCTATGTTCATATTGGGGCTTCCCTAGTGGCTTAGACGGTAAAGCGTCTGCCTGCAATGCGGGAGACCCAGGTTCAATCCCTGGGTCGGGAAGATCCCTGGAGAAGGAAATGGCAACCCACTCCAGTATCCTCACCTGGAGAATCCCATGGACAGAGGAGCCTGGTAGGCTATGGTCCACAGAGTCGCAAAGAGTCAGACACGACTGAGCAACTTCACTTCACTTCACTATGTTCATATAGCCTATTCAAATAGCCAGTACATGGAAACAACCTAAATGACCATCAACAGATGAACAAAAACAAAAACAAATGGACGGATAAAGAAGGTGTGATGTATACACAATGGGTACTATTCAGCCGTGAAAAAGCATGAAATAATGCCATTTGCAGCAACATGGGTGAACCCAGAGATTATCACAATAAATGGAGAAAGTCAGAAAGACAAAGACAAATACTATATGACATCACTTAGAGGTGGAATGTAAAATATGACAAAAATGACCCTATCTGTGAAACAGAAACAACTCACAGACATAGAGAATAGACTTGTGGTTATAAGGGGGTGGAGGTGGGGAGGGATGGATTGGGAGTTTGGGATTAGTAGTTGCAAACTATAATATATAGAATGAATAAACAACAAAGCCCTTCTGTATAGCACAGGGCACTATATGCAATATCCTGTGATAAATCATAATGGGAAAGCATATGAAAAAGAATCTGTGTGCATATGTATAACTGAATCTCTTTGCTGTACAAAAGAAATGAACACAACATTGAAAATCAGTTATACTTCAATAAAAAATTTTGAAAAACTAGGACTTATCATTACTTACTAGCTCTGTGTCTTTGGGTGATTAATGATGCTCTCATGACTTCAATCTTTTTTTTTTTTTGGCTGTGCTGTGTGACTTGCAGGACCTCAGTTCCCTGATGGAGGATCAAAGTCACACCCTCTGCACTGGAAATGCAGAGTCTGACCCATTGGACTGCCAGGGAAGTCCCATGGTTTCAATCTTATAACAAAATTGAAGAGGTGTATATGACCCAGCTGAGGGAGTTCTAACAAGAAATAAGTCAATACTTATGACATGTTTAGTACAGGATCTGGAAGAGACAAAACACTCAGACAGGAACCATTCTTACCACCAGTGGTGTATTATGTGTTTCTCAGGCCAGAAGTTTAGGCACTGCTCTTGTCTGTCCTCCAAGATGCATGGTCCAGTCCATCCCCTGGAGAATCAGAGGGGAACCCTGGCTCCTGGGGTGTGTGTCTAAGGGACACTGGGCTCTCTGTTCTCTCACCCCCAACAAAGCCTCTGCTCCCCACCTCCCCTCTAGCAGAGCCCAACACACATACACAAAGAAGAGATGTCTCAGCGCCAGAATATCAGGGCTGAACTGACATTCATTACTATACTTCCAGAATAATTTCACCCAACTCCCCACAAACTGAATAGACAAAACTGAGGCTCAGAGAGAGAAAGAGATTTATCTGCAGTTATCTCGCAAGTTGGGAGGAGGCTAGAGCTAGAACTCGGGTCTCTTGACTCCCAAGTGGGGTGCCCACTGCACCCCAAGGCTCCTCCCACTTCTTCCTGGAGAATTGCATTGCGCAAGGGCAGTGGGGCTGGTGAGCCAACAACAGAGCCACGAGGTCATCCGAGGTTAGCCAGCATACACCTTCCCGCTGTCTTCACTCCTCCAGTCTACTCTACCCCAGCTTGTATGTCCCCAGCAATGACATGGAAGGATCGATGGGTCTTGCCTCCTCATTCACATCTTGAAATAGAAAGCTGGGAGAGGATATTGTTTCACCCAAAGGAATTATGAGTTATTGGAGGTCATCTCAATCATGAACAGGTGAACTGTTTCATGAGCAGGGATTTCCTGGCATCTGTCTTTCTGTCTTCTTGGAGGATACAGATTCATGGGAAACATTAGAGGAAGGGAAGGAGGGGGTCAGGGGTTCAGCCAGGAGGGTTGGTTGGTCACACTGGCAGGGCTGATCATAGCCAGGTCAGAAGTGGAGGTCAATGGGAAGGTTTGGGGGTTTATTTCCCTGGTCTGAAGCCAGAGGCCAGAGGCCAAATGTCTAGGTTTCCATTTCCTGGTGAAATGGAGGCTGCGGTTCTTGGGTTGATTTTTGGATTTCTACAGTGAACCCTAGGAATAGGCCTCTTGTTCCTGCCCCTCCCCTCCTTCACACCCCAGGAACATCTGCCATGGGTTCTGCTCCACTCTTCACTGGGAACAGGAAGTCCCAAACCCACACCCATCTCCCCAGAGCTCTTGGGAGCCCAGAAGTCACAGGAACCAGAAACAAATGGAGTTGAAAGCAGTCTTTTATTGGAAAGTTCATGAGGGAGGCAGTCCATGCTCAAGCTTGGGCCTCCTGGATGAGAGGAAGAAGGGGCAGTGTGGGAGAGGGTTGTGCTACAGGCACCGGGGTCTACATCCCTGGGGGCTTCACAGGTGCAGCAAGCACTCTACCTGGTAGAAAAAAAGAGAATTGGAAACGTGAGTCAGCAGGTGAAAGACTCAGAGGCAGTGGGAGGCAGGACCAAGTCCACGAGCCATCCTTCTCAGGACCCCAGTTGTAGCCCCTGAGACCCCTCAGTCTCTCCATCACCTCCCATGTCCTTTCCCCCATAGCCTAGGATCACCCTCTGCCAGTTGGCCTCTCTGCGCCCTCACGGGTCACCTTTCCCTCCACCCATTTCTCACCTCACTGGGGATCCATACAGGTCTTCCCACAAGAGCCTTCACAGCACTTCTTGGCCCCTGGGCACTGAGCATCTCTCAGACACCGGTTAGGGGGGTTCACCATGGCACACCGGATCAGAACCCTGGGGCAGGAGCCACGCTTAGTGAGGAGTGGACCTCTGACTTGGTCTTGTCTTTTGACTGGATCTTGCCCTTTGACTGGATCTTGCCCTTTGACTGGATCTTGTCCTTTGACTGGATCTTGACCTTTGACTGGATCCTGTCCTTTGACTGGACCTTGACCTTTGACTGGACCTTGTCCTTTGACTGGACCTTGCCCTTTGACTGGATCTTGTCCTTTGACTGGACCTTGCCCTTTGACTGGATCTTGTCCTTTGACTGGACCTTGCCCTTTGACTGGACCTTGACCTTTCACTGGACCTTGACCTTTCACTGGATTTGCTCTTCTGACAGGTCCGTTGATTGGACCCTTTTCGTTGACTAAAACATTTCTTTCCTTAGTGCCTTGACCTTTTGGACGACCTGTTGAAAGAAATATCCCTACTATTACTAATATTTAGACCAGCGTGTCTGCTTCAACTATCTAGTCTTTCCTCCAGGTCCAGCCACTGCTCACTGTGGTGTCCCTTAAGCTGAGGGACACAGACAGAGGAGGCTCCCCAGGGCTAGCTGGGGTCTGCACTCTCAGATGGCTGTTCCCTGGGCTTTGGAGAAAAGGTCCGTAGGACCAGGTTTTCTTTGGGTGTCCATTTCTTCCCCTCACCCTCCATTCTGGGTCTTGGGGCCCTCATGAGGATATGCCAGGGAGGAGTGACTTTCAGGAGATGAGGACACATTGTCATCTTTGAGGAAACTTGGTGGAAGGGCAAGGAGCTTTGAGACACATGTCAGGAGAACTGAGCTCCAGCCTGGCTCTGGAGATTGCCCTGACAATTCCTCACCTTGCTCTAGGTCTCGGTGTCCTGCTTTGGAAAACAGGTCTTCAGATTCCATGATTTCTGAGGCCCTGTTAGTTCTTATAGGACTGATGACTCAGGTGCTTTGATGGAGCAAACAGGCAGGAAATAGACACCACCCAGGGCCCAGATTCCTGGGGCTCCTCAACTTCATCGCATGTTCTGTCCAAGTATCAGGGCTTGAGGCCAAGGTCTTGCTACAACACTCCTTCCACAAACAGCCCTGATTTCTCAGTCTTGGGGCAGAATGTACATGGAGTCTAGTGGGCAACTTCCTACTTCTCTGGATATACTCAAAACTTTAGCCTGCTGTCCAGGCTAAAGAGTGGGCTCCAGCTCTGCATGCTGCCCCTTGTCAAGACCCAGGCTGCCCCTTAACAACCTCTCCTCAACCCAAGCCAGCCGCACCCAGGCCACTTGTCCACTCACCTCTTACGACAGCTGCCTCTGCCACCAGCATCCCAAGGACGAGAAGCACCACCACCTGGATCAAGAAGCTTCTGGTCTTCATGTTGTCAAGAAGGTGTATGACTGAGAGCTGAAGCTAAGCATAGTTTTATGCAGCTTCAGCTTGGCCAGGTGCCAAGGGTGGGTCTGTGGTTTCACAAGGGATAAGACTTAAATTTTCTTAGTTCTACCAGGAAATATCCACCCTCATCCTGGGAGGGACCTAGGGCCCTTCCCCAAGGATTATCCACAGGGAGAAATGGTGGCTGTTACATCACTTCTAATAGCCCCAAGAGCTATCTCACATTCTCACAAAGAAGTAGGGCTGGCTAGTCCTTAGGCACCATCATGACCAAATTCTTTATACTTAAAGAGTATGAAGCCCAAAGGAGAGAGAGGAATCGCCCACAGTCATTCAACAAGTCAGTGGTAGGTCCGGAGTACTGTTTGCATAGCCAAGGTGTTCCCCCATTTCTCCCCAGCTCCTGCAAGCCCCACCCAGACCTACCCTAACAATTTATTCTTCCCAGCATCATGCTAGGCTTTTCTTTCATTCTCCCCCTGATCCCAAGAAAAACTCTCAAAGGTAAATTTCCCTGAACGTTTAATGACTAATCATTATACTTTTCCATTTCATAGGCAGTCTCTGAAATGCACCAAGAAAGTAATAGGGAAGGTGGCATTCGACATCTGGAGTAGCATGATGCTCTTGAAATCACAGCAAGAAGAGAGGGAACACCCATAAAGGGAAGTAAATAGAAATCATCTACAGGGTGGAATCTACAGTGCCTACATCCAATATGACTTCTTCCTTTTTAGAACAGACCCCCTGTTTCTTCTGAAGGACTCCTGTTTCTTTATACCATCAACTTAGGAATCTAATGGGGACGGTTGATCATGAAACCTTGACAGCCAGTTGCAGATCAGAGGTGTGTGCGTATGTGCTCAGTTGACATCCTTTATTTAAATGGACACTAAGGGGAAGTCCCTCCTTTTGGTAAAGGTAGGAGAGATGAGCCTGGAAACTCCTGAAGCTATGGTTCCAGTCTGGGAGGAGGGCAACTGTTTGAGAAAAATAAACTTAATTAAATTAGAAAAGCAGAGAAAGGATGGTAAGAGAGGCTTTGGAAGGGACTAAACTTTGGAAGCCAGCCCTTCATTCCCCTCTATCTTGAGAGCAGATCTTCCCACACCTTTGCCATAGTTCGGTTATGACCCAATAAACTGCCTAGTCTGAGTTGGTATTTTGTCACTGCTGTCATAGTTCAGAGTAATAAAAATGAATACACAGAAGTTAGGTATTGACAGGAACAGAACCTGAAGTGTGGAAATAACAGTTGAGTTCTGGGCGAGACAGGGATGGAAGCAAACTAAGTATTTTATAGTCAAACAGTTGTTCAAATCTCCATCCTTTGTCTCTCTGGACTCAGACCTCATCATCCCCACCAATGCTGCCGAAACATTAAGGAGCTATAATAAATGCAAGACATTGGAGTTGGCAGGCTACTTAAAAAAAACAAAAACAAAAACAAAAAAACGCTCATCACAAAATATACAAACAAAAAAGTATGTAGAACTTATATTCTTCAAAGAATTAAAGCATTAAAATGGCAGCCTGCACTCACTTACCAGGTAAAAAAGGAGACTATTTCCTGTATATAGGCCCTATCAACATTTACTCCTCACCAATTTCTTCCCTCTCCATCTTCCACAGAGGTAACCACTATCTTGGATTTTCTAATTTCCTGTTAACTCAAGCATCTTGCTCATTTCTAGCTGGGTTGTCTATTCTTTTTCTCATTGTTTTGTAGAGAGAAGAAACTCTCACTCATTACTAGTGAGAGTGTATATTTATGCAACCTATTTGAAAATAAATTTGGCATCAGCTAGTAAAATTAAACATGAGCAAAATCTTTTAGATTTTTACCAATCTGATGAGTGAGAAGTGATACACTCCTAAAGTTTTTATTTAGCATTTCTCTATCAATTATTTCAAGCATTTTTCATATCTTAAAAGCCACTTATATTTATCTGAAAACTTCATTTCTTTTGCTAATTTTCCTCTATAGTCATTAACTTTTTTCTTCTCAACTTCTAAGCACTCCTTACATATTATAAAGGTCTTTATCTGTGATAAGGTTTGCAAGTAAAAATTTTAACTCATTCTTAGACCTGCTCAAAACACCTCAGGGTGGCACCCTTTTCTCCTCTTATCTAGAGATTGCATACTGTTGTTTGGCTATTTCTGCTCTGGACTTCTGCATTTCTGCTTCATGATATTCTTAGATTGGTGAAACTGGTTTGCCGGGAGCCAGCATGGAGAATCCCACCCATGGCAAAGGTCGAGGAAGAGGCCAGATGGGCAAAGGTGAGATCAGGACTCAAGGGACCCCCTGGACTTGCTCAAGCATCTACCCCCAATCCAGAATCTGTTTTTTCATGACTTTCATCAACTCTTCTGACATTAACAGGGGGCTGTCCCTGACCAAAGAGTTAATTTAGGACTCTAGTTGATAAATCTCCTGGGCATGAAAGGAGTGTTTCAAACCCCCTGTTAGCATTCTAGCTTACTTGGCAGGTTTATCCAGACTCTTGCAACATTGTTGAGCCTTATGCTTGCTGTCAAGTTCTCACATCCCTTATTCATTGTGTTCCTGGGAGTGCATATAGTCAGGATGTAGAAGAAACAAGTAACAGCCTTAGCATTAGCAACATTAGACTTTGAGTTAATAAGTTCTTTCTTTGCTGTAACCGGCTGAATCTTTGCTCCACAAAAATGTAACTCTGTACTTTAAGGGTGAGTCAGGCTAAGAATTTAAGAAGAAACACTTTAAGGGAAGATTATTGTTCTGGCTGACCAACATTTATCAAAAAGAGGTCATGGAATATCAACAGGCCTCCAGGACAGAAGATGATGTACAAAAAATAAGACTCTTACAAGAAGGAACCTGATATAGATAAAAGTTATTACTGATGGAATGTTGAGTTGACTCTGCATTTTTCACCTTGCTGTATGTATAACTCAGGGTATAAAAGCCCCGAGGAAAAAAGAGTAAACGGGCCTCGAACACCGAAGAAGCTTGGTCACCCTGTGTCATTCTTTCCTTATCTCTTTCTCTATCTTCATTCGCCGACGTCATCCATCCTGAGGATATCCCTGGACTCTGCTGAGGCTGGACCCCAGCACTGGTTCATTAATCTTTTTTCAATTTGTGTGCCAAAAAAATCTTAATGGTACAAATGAATCGTAGAAAAAAATAACTTTCTAAACTGAAACTGACACAAGAAAAAGTAGAAAATCTGAATAATACTGGATGGAAAGATGGAAACACAAAAATGGAAACAACAGTCAACAATATTTGACCAAATTAAAGCATCAGGATTAGACCTCTTCATAAGCATATTCTATAAGGCAATCAAGGAACAACTAATTCTAATATGACATAAATAAAAATAAGAAACAATTCCCAGTTTCTTATGTTTTATGAAGTAAACGTAACCTTGATACCAGAGCTTAATAAGAATTTATGTCAATTATATGTCAATAAAGCAGTTTTAAAATAAAATTATCAACGAGGATTCTATGAAAAAGGAAGCTTTTAGCAAATCTCACTCATAGAACATAGATTCATGAACATAAAAATCAACTGTGTTCATAAAATTCCAAACAAATCTACATATAATTGTTAGAATCAATGAGAGTTTATCATGACAGATGTATACAAAGGAAATGTACAAAAATCAATGGAAATATATATATTAACAACACAAATCAGCAAATGAAATTTTAATAATTTTTATAATCATATCAAATATGAAGAGCTTAGAAATACAAGTAATAAATTTTGTGCAGAATCACTACAGAAAAAATAACAAAACTTTAGTGAGAGACGTTTTGTAACACTCCCAAATCAGATATGTACACCATGTTCATGGATTGGAAGACTCAATATGATAAGCATGGCAATTCTCTTCAAATTGATTTTTAGTCTCAATGCACTCAAGCCCCCAGAAAAATTTTTATGAAAGTAAACCAAGAGAAAATTAGCAATGCAATTCTGAAATGCATACAAAAAAATGCAAAAGGCAAGATAGCCAAAATACTCTTGAATAAGAATAAGTTAGTAAAACTTGATGTAAGAGATATCAAGCTTTATTTTAAAGCTGTAATAATTATGATAAAGTGGTATTACAACAATCATAGATAGATATGCAAATGAAACAGAATAGAGAGTCCTCAAACAGAAGACTGCACATAGTGAGAGTATGTTTCTAACTTGGCTATAGTAAACAAATATCGCTACAGTCATATTAAGAAGGCTGCACATCATCATATTAATATACATTCCCTAAGTGGCTGAAGGAGGATTCAGGTTAAGAAGGTAGGATAGAAGGAAGAAGAAGAAAAATAAACAAATGTTGATTTACCAAAAAACTCATCATGTCTCATGAGATCCTATTACATTTATAAATGTATTGCCAAAAAATGAATATCACTAGATCTCTGTTTACTGTCTTCCAGTGATGTCCATGAAATCTTACCAACAGAAAAAAAAAAGTTGGAGAGTAATATATGGGTTTTGATAATATTTCAGTTGAACTTTCCTGTATACAAAAATACTTATGTATGAAAAAGAAGAAAGGTTTGAAGGAATATCCGCTGCTGTGAATACGGTTACATGATGATGATGGGAGTGGAAAGGGGACAAGCATGAGTAGCTCTGCCTTTATCCATATTAGTTTCTAATTTTTTTCTTGTTACAGCTGTCGATGAAAGCTCAGTTAACAATTAAGAAGAAAGGGAATTTTAGTTGAACCAGACTGAGGATTATAACCCGGAAGAGAGACTCTCAGAAAGCTCTGAGAAACTGTTCCGTTAGGTGAAAGTTGAAGGCACATTTTTGAGACAAAGGATCATACATTAAAATGACATACTGATATTTTATACAAAGTTCACCAAAGACACGTAGTGCAGGTAAGCACGTATAACGAGAGCAGGAAGTCCGTGATCCCCCACAGAGTTGGGAAAGAATATAAGAAATTATATTGCTAATGTCAGAAGAAAGGGGGAAATGTTATCTTTATGGTCAAGCAGACACTCCTGTCTTCAAGGAAGTTTGTTTAATATGTAATGCAAGTGCACACTACACATTAGGGAGGGAGGGAAGAGGCCCAAACGGATGCAGAAAGAGAGTTTTGTGTTTAATTTTTTCTTATCCTGCCTGAAAATAAGAATTTTATTTCATCACAGCAAAAATCACTACTCTTATGATCTGAACATATCGAATAAAGAAAATTAAAATTCATGATGTGTTGTTGTTTAGTTGTTAAGTTGTGTCCAACTCTTTTGCAACCTCACGGACTGTAGCCCCCCCAGGCTCCTCTGTCCATGGGATTTCTCAGGCAAGAATACTGGGGAGGGTTGTCATTTCCTTCTCCAGGGGATCATCCCAACCCAAGGATCAAACTCACATCTCCTGCATTGGCAGGCAGATTCTTTACCACTGAGCCACCAAAATTCATTATAGGCTAGAATAAATCACTCAAGTAATCACGTGAGTGGAGAAAATAGTGTAATTGAGAGTTGCATCTAAAGAAATGATTATACATACATATAATCATTACTGTGTTACAAAGGGATGTTTAAAATATGTCATAATGTAAAAGTAAAATAGTGCATGAATCAGAGGCAGTCAAAAGAAATTCCCTAGGTAGTTCAAGCAGAAAAAGAATTTCAGCTATTGTATGACCACATCTTATTGTAAGAACTCGAATCACGCATGAAATCCCGGATATGAAAGAGTCTGGGGAAAGATAGGCATTTGATTTACAACCCCTGCAGGAAGGCAGTCTGGGAGCAGCTGAAATGCATGTAGATGGAGACACTGCACAGTACCTGCCATACCCCAGCTCCCTCCCATACCTACACTTCCAATTAGAAAATATTCACCTCTCAGAAAGCAAAGTGCCCACCTTGAGTGGGAGCTGAAGTGAGTGGGTCTGACAATAAGCAAGGCAGGACAGAAGTGCTGGGAGATAGGAATAAAATAAATAGAGAAGAATACAGGGTATTTATGAGAGCGGTCATTACCTTGCAATGTTGGAGTAACATCTCATGGTGGCCAGGGCTGATGGTGGGAGCCCTCCTCTTCAACAAGTACCTAAGAAAGAGAAGTGCCCCTATGTATTAGGAAACTGCAACAGAGGGAGCCCTTGAGCTAAATTAAGAAACCTATTACTTCCAACCCTTCCCACTCAAATAAGACACTCCTTTCAAAAGATAGTCCCTGACTCTGGTTTTAAAATAACAAATTTGGAAATCATATAAGCTGTATAAAGAGACTCCTTTTTTAAAAAAAAAAAAGAAATGAGAAGCAAACCTTAAAAGCATTTGAAAGAGGAGTTTTTAAATCCCCAGTAAAATATCACCACAAAGCTGAGAAAAAATTATAATCTAAAATAGATTTTTAAAACTAGTGAAGCAAATTAAAGGTATGAGGAGACGTGAAAGTCGCTCAGCCATGTCTGACTCCACTACCTCATGGATTGTAGCCCACGAGGCTCCTCTGTCCATGGAATTCTCCATGCAAAAATACTGGGGTAGGTAGCCATTCCCTTCTCCTGGGGATCTTCCCAACCGAGGGACTGAACTCAGGTCTCCCACACTAAAGGCAAATTCTTTACCATCTGAGCCACCAGGGAAGCCCAAAGTTATGAGGAACCATCATAAGACAGAAATATAGAAACTCAAAGAAGAGATAGCAAGATAACAGGAAGATGTGAAATAGAATCTGATGGAGAGAAGAGAAATTGAAGACAAGGACAAAAATATTTCATAAATAAGGACTAAGTAAAGTAAGAAAGAAAAAGGAAAACATTTTAAAAAGTATATAACATAAAATAAAAATAACTAAAGAAGTAGCTTAAAAACACAGAGTCTTAAATATTAAAAAGGCAATGAAGATCCACCAGACACAAAAATCAAGTCCTACCAGGAAGAAAACCAAGTCAACAAAACAGAAGAATTATTTAAAACAATAATTGAGGAAAATATTTCTGAAATGAAAGATTTGCGTATGCATATAAAAGCTCACATTATAGTAAACACAAGAGGAATGCAAGTAAATATTGTGGTCTTTCAAGATAAAAATAAAAGATTTCAAGAGGCCAACACTCCCCCCTCCAACTAAAAAAGAAACAAAACCTTAAAAAATCAGGTTGTAAGATAGCAATACTCAATGCCAGAAAATAGTGAAGCAAAACTTAGATACTCTATGGAAGAAAATATACACTGAGGATTTTTGTACAACTAATTTGTCCCTGACCTAAATGTATTTCTAAATGTGCAAGAACTCAAGAAATATTGTTTCTGATAACTTTCCTGGGGAGTTTCCAAGAGACAAGATTTATTCAATCAAGAAACATTTGCGGGAATTAGCAACATGATTATTACTGAGTACTGAACATTTTCATTGTGGAATTAAGTCTGATGAAGGTGTAATAAATAGTATGTAAATGTGACCTATTGTGATAATGTACAAATGACAAAACTTCCGTCAGACAGGAGGATGAGGGAGAGAGGTAGCTCAAAGAATAAGTCCACTGACTGCTTTATATATAATAGCTTCAAGTCAAAGGATATTTAAAACACATAAGGGTCAACAAAATTAAAAACTTGTGCATCAAAGGATCCTATCAGGGTAGTGAGAAGATCCTGCTGAGAAGAAGAGACAAACCAGGTCTCTGACAAGGGCCTAGGACCCAGACTATACAAAGATCTCTCACAACTTCACATTAAAAAGATGAACAACCCAATTTAAAAATGGGGAAAGAACTTAGACATTTCTCTGAAGATACACAAGTGGCCAGTGAGCGCCAGGAAGAGATGCTCAACGTCACTAGTCATTGCAGCTGCTAAGTCACTTCAGTCGTGTCCGACTCTTAGCGACCCCATGGACTACAGTCTTCCAGGCTCCTCCGTCCATGGGATTTTCCAGGCAAGAATACTGGAGTGGGTTGCTATTTCCTTCTCCAGTCATTAGTCATTAGGCAGATGCAAATCAAAATCACAAGATACCACTCCAGGGGCTGGTGCACTGTGATGACCCAGAGGGAGGGTATGGGGAGGGAGGTGGGAGGGGGATTCAGGATGGGGAACACTTGTGCGCCTGTGGCAGATTCATGTTGATGTGTGGCAGAACCAATACAATATTGTAATTAGCCTCCAATTAAAATAAATAAATTTAAATTTAAAAAAAAATTAATGGAAAATGACAAGCATCGGTCAGGAGGTGAAGAAATTGGAACCCTTGTACATTGCTGAGGAGAAGGTAAAATGGTGCGAACTCTGGAAAACAGCCTGACAGTTCCTCCAAAAGGTCAGCATAGAATTACCAGATGACTCAGCAATTCCACTCCCAGATGTATATGTAAAAGAACTGAAAACAGGAAGTTCTGGTCCATGACGGAGACACAGGAGGCTCCTCAACTCACCTCCACCCCTGGTCACACAAAGCTGACAGCTACAATACAAAGCCATTGAAAGAAATCCAGTAATGAGTTGAGCCAGTGCTACATATTGGGCAAGCAAGAAAATACTCACATTGGAGAGGGTCTTGGCACACCCTCAAGCCACGAAGAACAAAGAAGTTGGCTTGGACAATTACAAGGGTTTGAGACACAACCAAGAGCTTGGGAGGGTGGGACGATGAGGCTCCTCTCCTATATGTGGTCATGTGGTCTAAACTGGAAGACGTTGCCATTTTATCTAATGCCCAGAAGCCAGTACAGACTGTGGAGGAAAATGAAGTCTTCACACTGGGTCTTGCACATTTTCCCTACACCTGCAGGTAGCTCCCTACTGGGCACACCCACTTTCACTGCAGGCTCCAACCCAGACCACCGACCCTCGGCTCTGCTAGCCCTGCCAGCTCACCTCGTTATGTCCCAGGAATATCAGGAAGTGTTGCTGCAACAGTTTACTGGGAGGTCCCTGCTCTTTAAGCATCTCTCCTGTTGGAGTCTGAGATTCAGCTTCACTGACAGGCACTCCATCTGCCTGGATGGCATAGTAACCTCCTCCCTGTGGTCTCTTTTGAGAAATAAATGATAAGGCAAAATACCCTGAGTCTCTGATATGTTAGAATAATTTAGTGGCACGAGCAGTCTCCTCTCAGTTCAGTTCAGTTCAGTTCAGTTGCTCAGTCACGTCCGACTCTTTGCGATCCCATGGACTGCAGCACACCAGGTCTCCCTGTCCATCACCAACTCCCGGAGTTTATCCAAACTCATGTCCATTGAGTTGGTGATGCCATCCAACCATCTCATCCTCTGTCATCCCCTTCTCCTCCTGCCCTCAATCTTTCCCAGCATCAGGATCTTTTCAAATGAGTCAGTTATTTTCATCAGGTGGCCAAAGTATGGGAGTTTCAGCTTCAACATCAGTCCTTCTAATGAACACTCAGGACTTATTTCCTTTAGATTGGATCTCCTTGCAGTCCAAGGGACTCTCAAGAGTCTTCTCCAACACCACAGTTCAAAAGCATCAATTCTTCAGTGCTCAGCTTTCTTTATGGTCCAACTCTCACATCCATACATGACCACTGGAAAAACCATAGCTTTGACTAAATGGACCTTTGTTGACAAAGTAATGTCGCTGCTTTTTAATATGCTCTCTAGGTTGGTCATAACTTTCCTTCCAAGGAGTAAGCGTCTTTTAATTTCATGGCTGCAATCACCATCTGCAGTGATTTTGGAGCCCCCCAAAATAAAAGTCAGCCACTGTTTCCCCATCTATTTGCCATGGAGTGATGGGACCAGATGCCATGATCTTCGTTTTCTGAATGTTGAGCTTTAAGCCAACTTTTTCACTCTCTTCTTTCACTTTCATCGAGGAGCTCTTTAGTTCTTCTTCACTTTCTGCCATAAGGGTGGTATTATCTGTATATCTGAGGTTGTTGATATTTTTCCTGGTAATCTTGATTCCAGCTTGTGCTTCATCCAGCCCAGCATTTCTCTAGACAATAATAATTTGGGGGTAAGAGGTGGCAGGAGCCTACAATGGAAGGGGGACTTTCCCAGACAGACCCCAGCGACCTCATGGCTCTGCTGTCCACGCACTGGTCTCGCAGTCGGGTTCCAAGGAGGTGCCAAGGAAGTTCAAGTTCCTGGGAGGAGATACTCTGAGTGACTTCAAGAACAATGGCCTGGAAGTCAGTCTCAGCTTTGCCCCGAAATTGCTGTGTGACCTCAGGAAAATAACTCTCCTTCTCTGAGCTTCAGTTTGGGGTTTAGATTTTAATTGAACTTGGTTGTGAGTAACAGCCAAGTAGTCTGTGTAGTTTGGAATCAGGAATAAAAATCAGCCTCATAAAATGTTCCTTCTAAATAAAGCTGCCACGGGAATGCCAGAATTTCCAAAGTCCCATCAGATCATGAACTACAAGGCCCTTCTTTTCCTGAGAGCTTAGAAGATAGCATGAGGTTAAACCCCCGGGAACACTTCCTGGCTGTGAGGGTTGTCCTGGACTGGAACATTCTCTTCCTTTCTCAGGGTCAGAGGAGGTATCACCTCACTTCCGAGAACAGGATGGGGATCATGGAGAGGCCATGTTCTCACGAAGATGTCCCACCCTAGTTAAGAATTAACTGTGTCCTTGAGCCAGCCCCCTCCCATCTACAGCCAACTGTTCCCTCATCTTTCAGATGGGAGGGCGGGGAGGATGGCCTTGGTCTCCTCCCGTCCTGGTGAGTTACTCAGGTTCAGGACGTTTCCTCTTGGGGCCCCTTAGGGCTTTGAGCTCCACTGTCTCTCTTCCCCAACAAACACAGGAGCCGGATGATGCGAAATCTAGGCAAGGGGCCCTTGGCTAAGATGACCTTTTGCTAAGGATCCCTTAGGGCCAGGGAAGGGGTCCCAGAGGCCACCTTCATCCTCTGTGACCAGCCACCACAGCCAAATCTAAAGCCTCGCTCCATCCACCCCTGATAGCTCAGCCAGCTCCAACCAGACAGCAGTTCTACCAGATGCCACTGGAGGTGACCTTACCAAAGGCAGGGTGGTCTCTCTCTCATCCACTGGAGCCCAAGAGGAGAGACCAGGGCTGGCCCCACTCACTGGGCCAGCCTGGGCCAGCCGTCTCCAGCAGAGTGCTAACCCTAACTCGAATGCTCCCCTTTGCAGGTCTCAGAGCTCTGCAAATCCTTCCTGGACATTCAAAGCTGACTTCTATCCTCCACCTAAGCCACGGCTGGGGCTTCAAGATGTTAGAGACCCAGGAAAGGGACCATCTGACTCAACAAATCTCACCCTTTATGCAAATGAGAAAAACTGAAGTCCAAACTCGGACAAGGTTTTTCCAAATCACAACCCACGTAGGCTATACAGGCAGGACCGGATCCCAGTCCCTGACACGCAGGGCGGGTCCTCACCCGTCATCAGTTCTTGCACAAGCAGCCTTGCACGGTGGCTCTTGGGCAGGGGGTGGGGCCAGGATGAGACAGACACATACCACTCTGTTTATCCCCTCTTCTTCCTCCCTTAACTCAGTTGCTCTAGCCTCCCAAGGTTAGTAGGTGTTAATCTGGGGGCCTCTGGGTTCTCCTTTATCAGGTGTCAGCAACAGAAACATGAGAGCCCAGAGCCTCCTCCTCCTGGTGGCACTCCTGGGTTTGGGGAGCCAGTTACCTGCTGCTTTGGGCAGGAGGAAGGGAGGTGAGTATGGGTAGGTTCCTCTGTTCCAGGGACAGAGGTGGTTTCTACTTTTAAGGCGAGAATAAGGGGTTGGGGGAAGGTAGGCAATGAAGTGTGTGTGTGTGTGTGTGTGTGTGTGTGTGTGTGTGTGTGTGCGCCCACTTCTTAGTACTTCCAGCAGCTTGCGTCTTGTCTGTACATCTTCATGCCTGTCAGCCTGCTTGCGTGTGCAGCTGTAAATGTTTTCTTGCCAGTTTCCCAGTGCTTGCCTGTCTACACGTCTGAGTGTAGGATTGTGTTCACACGCATGTGCCTACCTCTAGTTATATGTGTAGCTTTGTGCCTGCTTGTCGGTGTGACCTGCGTCTGCCCACGTATCCCTAGGGACGACCACACACACGTGTCTGAGCCTGCATGAGTGTCCATGTGAGAACACGTGTCTTCCTGGGCCTCTGGGGAGGGTTGGAGTGGACGGTCGGTCCCTGCTCTTTGGGGGGCGTCTGGACCTGTGGGTCTGCATGGCAGGGAGATGGTCTTTTCTGTCATCCTCTGTGGAAACGAGGTCTGGTCTGGCCCCCTGCCCATCTTGTTTGTGTCCTTCTCCAGGCTTCTCTGTCTCCCAGCCCAATCTGTGAAAGGGACTCCTGAGTTGAATAGGGGGCGTGGTCTCTGGGATCAGGGATCTATTGGAAGGAAGCTCTACCTACCCTCCTTCTCTTCTCCTCCTCCTCCTTTAAAAGGTTGAGTCTGACCTGTCAACAGAAGGGAGAGGCTGGGGCTGCAGAGATAGCCAGACAGGTGCCTCCCCACCCAGGCGATGCCTCCACCTCCATCCCTTCTGGGCCTGTAACACTCTGACCACACCGGTGTGTGTATATGACTGGGCCTCTGTGTAGGGAGCCTGGATTTGGAGAGAAGGTTAGGGATGAAAGGCAGATGAAAACTTGAGAGTAATACACGGGGCAAAAAACAGGGCCTGCAAAGAGAAGCAGCTTGGAGTTGATCAGGAGCCGCCAGGTGGAGACAGGGGAGAGGAAGACCTGAGAGACGGGCTGGGGCTGGGCCAGGCGCGGTCTAGTTGCCCCGGTGGAGATTTTGAACTTAAAGTTGTTTTTTTCCCCCTGCCTTATATGTCTCAAACCAACCCTGGGAGGATGGAGTCTAGCTTCCCATTTAACAGACAGAAAACTGAGGCTTAGAGTACAAAACAAACTAAACAACAGCAGCAACAAAAGCTTGCCAGCCGTTTACAGGAGCCTGGGTGGACCTGAGGCCACTGCGCTGAGTGAAATGAATCAGAGAGAGATAACTACTGCATGGGGTTATCTCAGAAACAAAAAAACCAAGCTCACAGCCACAGATGGTGGTTGTTGCCAAAGCTAGGGTGTAGGGGTGGGAGTGAAATGGGTGAAGAGGGTCAAAATGTACACACTTCCAGATATAAAGTAAGTCACGAAGATATAATGTACAGCAGGGTGACTACAGTTAATGATGCTGTAATTCACATTGGGATGTAGCTAAAAGAATTGATCTTAAAAGTTCTCATCACAAGAAAAACAATTTAACTATGTATGGTGACCGACGTTAATGAGACACTGTGGTGATCATTTTGCAGGACATAAAAAATAAATCATCACACTGCATACCTGAAACTAACATAATGTTACATTTCACTTTAGATGTCAATAAAAAATAAATTAAAAAAAAAAAGCAAGTCCATTCCAAAAAAAAAAAACAATTGCAAACGATGGGCAAAGAAGTATGGAATGGAGAATTTGGATCACGCGATCCCTAGGACAGCGCTTATACTGAATTCTGAACTGCCTCCAGTGGCAAAATTTGGGGAGTTCTCTTACAGAGAAGTCTGGGGGCTGCCCACCGGATGACAGGCCCTGCCTCCTCCGGGTGCCTGACCAGTGTCTGCAAGACAGCCAGTGTCCCTCAGGGATGAAGTGCTGTCGGCAAGCGTGCTTCCTCCAGTGTGTCCGGAAGGTCTCAGGTAAGGGCCCCTCTCCACCTTGCTGATCGCCAGCCAGACCCCAGACGCCAGGGCCAGGGCACAGGCAGGGCTCACCCGGCCCCTGTGTTGCAGTCAAGATGGGCAGGTGCCCCGAGGACCGCCTGCGCTGCGTGAGCCCCGCGCAGCACCTGTGCTCCAAGGACGCGGACTGCCGGGGCCTCCAGCGGTGCTGCCTGGGGGCCTGCGGCCGGGACTGCCGAAACCCCGTCTGAGGTAGGGCTGTGTGTGCCTCGGGCACGCTCCTTCCCTCTCTGAGCCCCAGCCCTAAGACATTCCTCGAGTTCAACCAGCTGAACAGGAACCTTCCCAGAAGCCCGGGCCTCCTGTGGCCAGCACTGGAAAAGTGGATGGGGTGGCAGGGGTCCTCCTAGGATGACAGAGGAACTGGGGGTCCCTGTTCTCTTGCTGAACTCGCGTCCCCTGGACCACAGCCCTAAACGCTCGGAGCTTCAGTTTGCCCTTGTGAAGGAAGGCGGGGGATCCTGCCTTCATGGCTGGGCTGATGGGGCCTCGATGGGGGAATCAGGCCCAGAAGCCAGAGCTTTATTATGGAAAGGGGGTTAACCTTTTCCTTCTCTCTCCTCAGGCTAATTAATTCTGGCTTAGGATCCATAACTCTGAACCTCGGGATGGGGTTCTCTGCAGGAAGATATGAAGATGGGTAGGGTCTGCGACCCAGCAATCCAGAGGGACGCCCCTCTGCCAGTGGAAATTCCAATCTTCTAATAAACACTGTTCTAGAAGAATTTTCCAAACATCAATCTGTTCACAATGTTCGCCATACCTGCAAAATAGCATCATAATGTTTTGTGTATTGCCTGTACTCCTGTTGACCTAATGTTTTTCTTCCAAGGGACTCATTTTTGTATAAAAATAAATTTACTTGAGAAGAAAAACTGGATATCACTACTTTAAATGGGATAAGCAGGGACACTTGTCACAAACAGAATGTAAGTGTAAAAGCAGATGCAATGAAAGCAATTAAGTTCCATGTAAGTAAATCATGTCTGATTAAATGATATGAAATAATAATATTAGATTCTGGCTAGATACTGCCACCTGGCAGATCTGTGAGCCTGAAGCCTGCTCTCTGTCTCTGTTGTGATAAAGGAAGATTAACGAGGGTTAAAGAGACGTTAAAGACACAGATCTCTAATCTGGGATACTCTTGCTGGCGTAATCAGAAGGATTCAAAAGAACTTTCTCAGCGCAAGAGTCACTGTTGTACGATGTTGCATCCAGACACACCCAAGATCATTTCAAATTGCTCCACATTTGGGGAAATGTTGTCTGAACAGTTGAGATGTCATTATTTATGGGTGGGTCTGACTCTACTATTGGATAATAACTCACTGGCCTCTATTTCTTGTGGGCCTGGTCCATAGTCAGAGCTTAATGAGTGAGGGTGTCAAGGGAATGACAGCCATCCCAAGTGGCACTAGTGGTAAAGAACCCGGCTGCCCATGCAGGAGACGTAAGAGATTAGGGTCGATCCCTGGGTCGGGAAGATGCGCTGGAGAAGGAAAATGGCAACCCACTCCAGCATTCTTGCCTGGAGAATCCCATGGAGAGGGGAGCCTGGTGGGCTACAGTCCATAGGGTAGCAAAGAGTCAGACACTACTGAAGCGACTTAGCGTGCGCGCACGCGCACACACACACACACAGCCATCCCAAGGGACATTCCTGAGAGTGATCCCCAGCAGACAACAAGCAAGAAAAGGTCCATCCTACAACCACAGGGAAAGGAATTCTGCCAACACTCTGTGAGCTGGAAGAGAACCCCAAACCCCAGATGAGAACCATGACCCTGGCTGACACCTTTACTTCAACCTAGTAAGACCCTGAGTAGAGAATCCAGCCATGCCATGCCCAGATTTCTGATCCAGAGAAACTATGAGGTGATTAATTTCATATTTCTTCAAGTTGCTAGGGAGCGATCCCTAGTTCAATCCCTGGTTGGGGAACTAGATTCCATATGCCACAGCTAAGAGTTTGCATGAAGTGAAGTGAAGTGAAGTCTCTCAGTTGTGTCTGACTTTTTGTGACCACGTGGACTGTAGCTTACCTGGCCCCTCCGTCCTTGGGATTTTCCAGGCAAGAGTACTGGAGTGGGTTGCCATTTCCTTCTCCAGGGGATTTTCTCAACCCAGGGATTGAATCTAGGTCTCCTGCATTGCAGGCAGACGCTTTACTGTCTGAGCCACCAGGGAAGCCCTGGTGTTTGCATGCTGCAACTAAAGAAAAGAAGAAAAGACCCCACATGTTGCAAGTAAAAGAGCCCACATATGCAGCATCCCTGGTGGCCCAGATGGTAAAGATTCCACATGCCACAGCTAAGACCTGGTACAGCCAAATAAATAAATACTAAAAACAAACAACCTCCCCCAAAGCAATACCTGGATTTTGAAGACAGCACAAAAGTGAAAATGTAAAATATCTCATTCATACTTTCTTTATTGATTCCATGTTGAAATTATAATATAGTAGTAAGACTAATGTTACCCATTTCTTTTTACTGTTTTTAAAAGTTGCCTTAAGAAAAATTTGAAGCCTATATGTGGCTCACATTACTTCTATCAGACACTGATGGCCTAGAGGACTCAGAAGTCGACCGACCATATGACCTTGAGCGAGTCACCTCACCTCTCAAAGCCTTACATTTCTTATCTGGAAGATTGGAATAATAATAATGGTGCCTATGCCACAAACATTGTGCAGCTTAAGAGATGAGGTCTATAGAATATTGGAACCAAGGTAAGTGCTCAATAAATAAACCATCATTATTAATAACAATATCTGTAAAGTAGGAATCCTTGCTTGTATCCACGTCCTAATCTTCAGGACCAGGCACACAGTAGATGTTTAATAAAAGCTTGTGGGTCACACACTTTGACAAAGCTCTTTGGCAGGGTTCTGTCTTACCCTTGCCACCGTGAACCAGGAATTCTGTGGGCAAGTAAAGACACTGAATTTCGGGGGCAAAATGATTTGTTTCAGGCTTCCCTGTTTCAAGATGTTCCTGCTGAAATATTGGAATATGTGAGTTCCAATCCCAGGGCCACAAGGTCTAGCTAAGTGCCCTGAGCAAGTGACACTTGGAAACAGGGAACAGAAGACCCTGTCGGCAAGAACTTGGATAAGTCACCTGAAGCCCAGCCCCTGGCCCATATTAAGGACTCAACTAATGCAGCTATTATTACTGTTGTCCTTCTCTACAGGGACCCCCCCCCCCACCAAATTACCCCCTGTCTCTTATACACATCTTCTACACGTCTGAGTGTAGGATTGTGTTCACACGCATGTGCCTACCTCTAGTTATATGTGTAGCTTTGTGCCTGCTTGTCGGTGTGACCTGCGTCTGCCCACGTATCCCTAGGGACGACCACACACACGTGTCTGAGCCTGCATGAGTGTCCATGTGAGAACACGTGTCTTCCTGGGCCTCTGGGGAGGGTTGGAGTGGACGGTCGGTCCCTGCTCTTTGGGGGGCGTCTGGACCTGTGGGTCTGCTCAGGGCCCCCCCCCCCCCACCAAATTACCCCTCATCCCCTGGCCCCTGACTTGGTGAGGATGCTGTGGGGGCCCAGTCTCCATACACCCCCCTTCTTCTCTCAACCGAGGCAGGAATAGAAACCACTGCTTCCGGGCTCCCTCCCCGGGCAGCGGCAGCGATCAATAGACCTCAGCCACCGGGGACGAAGGAAGGTTGGGCAGAGGCGGCAGCGGGGGCCTCTGGCTGGAGGCTGCAGAGGCACAGAGGGGCCGCGGGGCAGAGAGATTCCGCCCAGACAGCGGCTCTCCAGCCTCTGCGCCTTTGGGAACAACACCCGCCTGCAGGCACCCTGGAGGAGCCCCTACTGGTAAGGGACCACCCTTGGGGGGCGGGGAGCGACAAGGTTAGGGGAAGGGGCGTGGACTGCAAGAATGGGAGGCCAGGCTGCCCCGGGGTTCCCAGTGCCTGGGGCCCCACTATGAGAACCCCCTCAAGGAGTGAGCAGCGTGGGACTGGCTGAGCTCTGGGGCTATCCCATCAGCTCATCTGTACAGCAGGAGTCAAAAACCTCCCAGTCAGGATGGAGGGATTAAACTCAGTCAAGTGTTATCTAGAGCCCAGAGAAGTGACCAGCACATAGTAGGTGCTCAAAATTAATGTATGAGAATCTTGAATCAAAAAGTCTAGTTTCCAGCCTCAACTGTGCCATGGGCTAGCTGGATAATAATTTTGAGCAAATAATTTTGAGCAAATCATTAATCTTTCTTACTGATATTCAGATTCTTGTCAGAGAAGGTTTGTTAAATTATTCATCCTGTTTCATAGGGAAGGAAGGTGGGTTCTAGAAAAAGGGGAAAAGGATTTGCCCACAGTCATGTGCCTAATGCGTGATGGAACTGGATTAGAAACCCCATCTTTTGACTCCAGGTCCAGCAGAGGCATAGGAGCTGCATCACATATGTATTTATTGTGCATGAATTATGTGCCAGGAATGGTGCTGCCCATTAACAATTTGCCTCATTTAATCCTCAAAACTTCTCATGAAAAGTATGATGTTCCCCAGTTTACAGATGAGGAAACCAAAGCTCAGAGAGGGGCATGATTCTGCTCAAGGTCAACAGTTAGTAAATGGCAGATGCAGAATTTGAACCCAAGTCTAATGAGGGAAGTGAGATGAATTGACATTTATTGAGCATCTATTGTGTTCCAGGGGCCTCTGCACACATATTCACAATAACTCTTCACCGGAATGTATTATCTCCATTCTGTAGATAAGGGAGCTAAAACCCAGAGCTGGAGGAGACTGACCAGAGGTCACACAAGTGACAGAGGTAAGGACGAAATCCCCACTTACTTAAACAGTAGGCTCAGAGTGAGTGAAAGTTACCCTGTCAGGCACTGGGCCAGCGGCTGGATACAAACTCAGTCCCTGGTCCACCCTGAGAAGCAGGCATTACTGAACCCACAGCCCAGATGAGATTACTGAGGGTCAGGAGGTGGTCACTAGCCCTTGAACCCAGCAGAGCTTGGAGACGGTGAGCAGTGGAAGGATCTATCATTTCCTGAGTATCCACTAAGGCTGAGCACATCCATAACCCACCTTAATCCTCCAGCCTTCGGGAGCAGGTGCTATTGTCTGCATTGTGAATTGTGCATCGTGACAGAAATAGGAATCTGGAGGAAAGCATCTTCTTCAAGCCTCCAGCTGCATTGGGGTGGTGATAAGCCCAGGTTTGTCTAACTCTGGGAGACAGTAAAACAGGTGAACGACTTACTACACCCCTCTGGAGCCAGGACTGCTAAAGACATTAGGTCATTTAATATTTTTAACCACCCCTGGCGATGGTTGACAGAAGCTCTGAAAGATGACATGTCTTGTTTATGTAATTTGGCACGAGAGTGCCAAAATTCTGTCTGACTGACGCTTATGGTTGTGGTTTAGTCACTAAGTCGTATCTGACACTTTGCGACCCTATGGACTGACTATATATAGCCTGCCAGGCTCCCCTGTGCATGGGATTTTCCAGGCAATATACTGGAGTGGGTTGCCATGCCCTCCTCCAGGGCATCTTCGTGACCCAGGAATCAAACCCATGTCTCCTGCATTAGCAGGTGGATTCTTTACGCTGAGCCACCATGGAAGCCCTCTGACAGACTCTACCGATGTTTTAAAAAGTCCAAGCCAATGACTTGCAAGCCCGACCGTGCATCAGAATCACCCTCCAAACTTGTTGAAACACACACTGCTGAATCCCCTCCCCTGAGTCTGTGATTTAGCAAGTCCCCAGCAGGTTAAGAATATGCTGCATCTTTGACAAATCCCCAGGTGATGGTGACGCTGCTAGTTCAGGGAATGCATCTTAAGAACTTCTGGTCTAAATTGATTCTCCCAATAACCCTAGATAGTAAGCATTAACTATCCCATTGTGTAAAAGAGGAAACTGAAGTTCAAAGTATCGGCTTGTCCAAGATCCCGTAAGAAACCTCTGGTATGCGAAAATCCAAGTTTGGGCAAGGAGACATATTGTATGGGCAGCCACCAGGTGCCAGGACACGCTGCCTTCAACAGTTCTCATCATCCAAGGTACAGCTCAGCGGTTCCTTTATGTAAATGAAGGAGGCGGACTCGGTGATTTGGCCAAAATCCCCCCAGTCGGGGAGTGAGAGAGATTCAAACCCAAGCCTGCCTCTTGAGTCCAGAAGGCCCTTGACCCTGTGCGCCTATGGCATACCAGACGCTTCACATGGAACCTCCAACACGCTTGGCTGGTGGATGGCGCAGGGAGGGAATTTAGACCTGGTCTTTGGGGAAGGGGCTAGGCACTAGGGCTTCCCAGATGGTTCAGACGGTAAAGTGTCTGTCTGCAATGCGGGAGACCTGGGTTTGACCCCTGGGTCGGGAAGATCCCCTGGATAAGGAAATGGCAACCCACTCCAGTACGCTTGCCTGGAAAATCCCATGGACAGAGGAGCCTGGCGGGCTACAGTCCATGGGGTCGCAAAGAGTCAGACACGACTGAGCGACCTCACTCTGACTTTGGTGAAGGGAGGTCCGAGAATGCCCCCTTCAGCGTGACCCCCCCTGTCCGCAGGCCAGGGCGCCGCAGCCATGGTGAGCGAGTCCCCGGGGCCCGGCGCCCGGGTCCCTTGGCGGCGAAGCGACGAGGCGCTGCGCGTGAACGTGGGCGGCGTGCGGCGGCGGCTGAGCGCGCGCGCCCTGGCGCGCTTCCCCGGCACGCGGCTGGGCCGCCTGCAGGCCGCGGCGTCGGAGGAGCAGGCGCGGCGCCTGTGCGACGACTACGACGCGGCGGCGCGCGAGTTCTACTTCGATCGGCACCCGGGCTTCTTCCTGGGCCTGCTGCACTTCTACCGCACTGGCCACCTGCACGTGCTCGACGAGCTGTGCGTCTTCGCCTTTGGCCAGGAGGCCGACTACTGGGGCCTGGGCGAGAGCGCGCTGGCCACGTGCTGCCGCGCGCGCTACCTGGAGCGGCGGGTGACGCGGCCGCGCGCCTGGGACGAGGACAGCGACACGCCGAGCAGCGTGGACCCGTGCCCCGACGAGATCTCCGACGTGCAGCGCGAGCTGGCGCGCTACGGGGCGGCGCGCTGCGGCCGCCTGCGCCGCCGCCTCTGGCTCACCATGGAGAACCCGGGCTACTCGCTGCCCAGCAAGCTCTTCAGCTGCGTCTCCATCGGCGTGGTGCTCGCCTCCATCGCCGCCATGTGCATCCACAGCCTGCCCGAGTACCAGGCCCGCGAGGCGGCGGCCGCGGTGGCGGCGGTGGCCGCGGGCCGCAGCCCGGAGGGCGTGCGCGACGATCCGGTGCTGCGGCGCCTCGAGTACTTCTGCATCGCCTGGTTCAGCTTCGAGGTGTCGTCGCGCCTGCTGCTAGCGCCCAGCACGCGCAACTTCTTCTGCCACCCACTCAACCTCATTGACATCGTGTCCGTGCTGCCCTTTTACCTGACGCTGCTGGCCGGCGCGGCGCTCCGAGACCGGGGCGGAGCGGGTGGCGAGGAACTGGGCGATCTGGGCAAGGTGGTGCAGGTGTTCCGCCTCATGCGCATCTTCCGCGTGCTCAAGTTGGCGCGCCACTCCACCGGCCTGCGCTCGCTGGGCGCAACACTCAAGGTAGGGGTTGGGGGGTTCGGGGAGGTGGGTGTAACCGCGGGGCTGGTGAGCAGGGGCCCTTCCAGGTCTGCGGTGTCCGGACTCAGGATACCATGTGTGCATTTCAACAGGAGGCCTTTGCGTTATCTATTTCCCAGGGGAGAAGGGGAAAACCGAGGCAGAGCTTAACCAAACCAAACCAAAAACATACCAAAAAAAAAAAAAAAAGACAGAGATTACTTTGGAGCTATCTGTCAAAACATCACTGTTGTTGTCGTCCAGTCGCTAAGTTGTGTCCGACTCTTTGCAAGTCAACTATCATAAAAATACACAAAGCAGGGTGCTAGCTGGCTTCTCCCGATGAGCCTTCCTGCCGACGTTATCAGAGAACACAGGTATCATAGGTCACCCTGCCTGGGCTAAGTGCAGCAATGGGTCCAGAGCTAACACTTAACTGAATGCTGCCTCTGTGCCAGTTTCATATCCATTCTCGATTTTATCCTCAGGAAGGTGCTATTATTTATTCCCTTCTGGTAGATGAAGAAGCTGAGGCCTGAGGGTTGGCTTTTTAAAGCCTGGTTGCAACTTATTGAGCAGCCGCCCTGTGTCAGGCCCTGTGCTGGGGGTGAATCGCTGCCCTGGCAAGCTTACTCTCAAGGGGGTGAAATAGACCTGTTTGGAGGAGGGAGGAAATGTGAACAGCTTGGATGAAGCTTTGGAGGGGAATAAGGGTGATGCTGGGAGGGGGACCTGGAGGGAAGAACATGCCCACTGAGGAGGTTGGAGAGGTAAGTGGGGCAGGGTATTGAAGGGCCCTCAAAATTTTTTTAATATTTTATTTTAATTAATTTGGCTGCTCCAGGTCTTAATTGTGGCACACCAGAACTCTCAGTTGGGCCATGTGGTATCTAATTCTCTGACCAGGGATTGAACCCAGGCCCCCTGCACTGGGAGCATGAAGTCTAAGCCGCTGGGCCACCCGGGAAGTCCCTGGCCCACAACTTTGGATTTTATCCCATGGGAATAGGGGATCCTGTGAGAGTTTTAAACAGGGCAGGTATTTCTGTGACTACTTTGCAGATGTGGAAACTGAGGCTCCGAGAGGTGGCAGGACTTGTCAGAAGTTCCTCAGGGAGTCAGTGGGACAGCCCAGAGAGGAGTCCAGCTGGTCCTGACTCTAGCACCTCGGCTCCTTCTCCTGAAGGTCCATGCAACCCTGTTGCTGCTGCTGCTAAGTCGCTTCAGTCGTGTCCGACTCTGTGCGGCCCCATAGACGGCAGCCCACCAGGCTCCTCCGCCCATCGGATTTTCCAGGCAAGAGTACTGGAGTGGGATGCCATTGCCTTCTCCAATGCAACCCTGTTAAGAATCCCTAAAAGGTGCTAAAAGGTCCCTTCCACGCATAGCTTAGGAAAACCTTTTGGATGCTTTTATGGCAGGACAGCTAGGATGCTGAATGCAAGCAGGGCAGCTGGCAGAATGCTGGGGCCGGAATTCATTTGCCAGACTTCCTGAACTCGGCATCTCTCCAGCACCCCAGAACCCTGCCTCCACCCTGCATGGAGCCAGGGCCTGATGCTGCTGACGTTTTCTACAAGGAAGGAGAAGGGTATTGACCAAAGCTGCAGAGTCTAAGACATGGGTGAAAGACTCCTGATGAGGCCCCTGGCCAGCAGCTGGTTCCTTATTACCAGGGAGCTTGCAAAATCTCTGGCCCTGCCACAGACCAGGAGTTAAAGCTCAGCAATAAAGAATCTGCCTGCCAACGCAGGAGATTTGGGTTTGATCCCTTGGGAAGATCTCCTGAAGAAGGAAATGGCAACCCACTTGCGTATTCTTGCCTGGGAAATTCCATGGACAGAGGAGCCTGGCAGGCTACAGTCCACGGGGTTACAAAAGAGTCAGACACAACTTGGCAACTAAGCAATGACCCCAGAAATACTGAATTGGTCCCCCCTACCTGATTTCTCTCCACCTTATGGGCTTCCATGGTGGCTCAGATGGTAAAGAATCCGCCTGCGATTCTGGAGACCTGGGTTTGATCCCTGGGTTGGGAAGATCCCCTGGAGAAGGGCATGGCAACCCACTCTAGTATTTTTGCCAAGAGAATCTCCATGGACAGAGGAGCCTGGCAGGCTACAGTCCACAGGTCACAAAGAGTCAGACACATCTGAGCAACTAAGCACAGCACCGGACATGATTTCTCTCCACCTTATAGTTGGGAGGCCCTGTTCCAGGCTACGGAGAAGGCAATGGCACCCCACTCCAGTACTCTTGCCTGGAAAATCCCATGGACAGAGGAGCCTGGTGGGCTGCAGTCCATGGGGTCGTTAAGAGTCGGACACAACTGAGCGACTTCACTTTCACTTTTCACTTTCATGCATTGGAGAAGGAAATGGCAACCCACCCCACTCCATTGTTCTTGCCTGGAGAATCCCAAGGATGGGGGAGCCTGGTGAGCTGCCATCTATGGGGCCGCACAGAGTCGGACACGACTGAAGCGACTTAGCAGCAGCAGCAGCAGCAGTTCCAGACTAGGAGTTCTCAGCCCTGGCACTGTGGACGTTTAGGGCCAGATAATTCCTTGTTGGTGGGGCTGTCCTGTGTGTTGTAGGGTGTTTAGCAGCATCCCTGGCCTCTGCCACTGATGCCAGTACTAGATGCTTCTACCTAGATGCCAGTGGCACACCTGCCCCCAAAATGACTCCAGACATTGCTGCATGCCCTGTGGGGGCACAGTCACCCTAGAGAATCAATGCCATGGGGCTTGGCCTCAGGGGCAGAACAAATATACATACCCACAGGCACGTGCATTCAATAGGTGGTCCAGGGAACCTATGTATCCTCTCAGCTTCCTTGAGTGGCAGAAAATATTTTTGTCCTTATCAGAAATAGGATAGACCAAAGGACATGAGCCCACCTCTTTGCACTGTGGAATATAAACTGTGGTTCTCTTGGTTCTGCAACAGTGGAAAAAATTATGAGCTTTCCATAAGTGGCTGGTGTCACCAGTGGCCCCTGCACTAGAAGAAATAGCCATAGCTTGGCTGGCACTCACTTTGGACAACAGAAATCAGGCCTGTGTTCAATCTCAGGGTGATCTGCCAGCTATTATAGTTGAAAGATCTTAGTGGGCAGCAGGGAACCCTGGGTGTTGGCATCAGTTCTGCTTTGCTGGGTGACTTCAGACCTGCCCCGAGGACTCTCTGAGCCTCAGTTTCCACACCTGCCCAACACGAAGTCTGTAAGCCAAGCCGGCTCTCACCTGGCTTCCCGTATTCTCTTCCAGCACAGCTACCGTGAGGTGGGCATCTTGCTGTTGTATCTGGCCGTGGGGGTGTCTGTGTTCTCCGGTGTGGCCTACACAGCCGAGAAGGAGGAGGACGTGGGCTTTGACACCATCCCGGCCTGCTGGTGGTGGGGCACGGTGAGCATGACCACCGTGGGTTATGGGGACGTGGTGCCGGTGACAGTGGCTGGCAAGCTGGCGGCCTCGGGCTGCATCCTGGGGGGCATCCTGGTGGTGGCGCTGCCCATCACCATCATCTTCAACAAGTTCTCCCACTTCTACCGGCGCCAGAAGGCTCTGGAAGCCGCCGTGCGCAACAGCGACCACCGGGAATTTGAGGACTTGCTGAGCAGCATCGATGGGGTGTCAGAGGCATCTCTGGAGACCTCTCACGAGACCTCCCAGGAGGGCAGGTCTGAAGACCTGGAGGCCCAGGCCTCCAATGGACCTCCAAACTCTCAGGTTTATTAAAACCAGGGCTCCATGTACCTTCCCACACCCCTGCAGTCATCTGAAACGGAGCAGAGATTCCTCCCCTGCTTAACTTCTTCTTTGTGGCATGACCTCTCAGGATCACTCACTCTGGCCTCAGAAATGACACCTGGAGGCTGGGTCCTTTCCTCCAAAGACACAGGGAAGCATAGTGTTATCCTAGACTCTGTAAGCCTGCAGAGTAACCCAAAGACCTTTATAAATAAATCTGCAAGCCACCCACAGTACAGGCATGAGCCAAAGAGGGAAAGTCAAAAGGATGCTAACAATTCCTGAGCACTTCCTATCTGTTAGCCATGTCCCATTGAGCCTATGTTAGAAGATGAGAATTATCCCCATTTCACAGATGAGGAAACTGAGGCTCAGAGAGGCACAATGACTTGCCTAAATATCACACGGCTAGAAGTGGTGGAGCCAAGGTTGGAATCCCAGCTTGTTGATCTGCCAAGGCCAATATTTCTTGCTCTGGTCTTTCTTCTACCCTCACAAAGTTTGCAGGTGGTTTTAGGTTGGAGAAGGCAATGGCACCCCACTCCAGTACTCTTGCCTGGAAAATCCCATGGACAGAGGAGCCTGGTGGGCTGCAGTCCATGGGGTCGTTAAGAGTCGGACACAACTGAGCGACTTCACTTTCACTTTTCACTTTCATGCATTGGAGAAGGAAATGGCAACCCACTCCAGTGTTCTTGCCTGGAGAATCCCAGGGATGGGGGAGCCTGGTGGGCTGCCATCTATGGGGCCGCACAGAGTCGGACACGACTGAAGCGACTTAGCAGCAGCAGCAGCAGCAGTTCCAGACTAGGAGTTCTCAGCCCTGGCACTGTGGACGTTTAGGGCCAGATAATTCCTTGTTGGTGGGGCTGTCCTGTGTGTTGTAGGGTGTTTAGCAGCATCCCTGGCCTCTGCCACTGATGCCAGTACTAGATGCTTCTACCTAGATGCCAGTGGCACACCTGCCCCCAAAATGACTCCAGACATTGCTGCATGCCCCGTGGGGGCACAGTCACCCTAGAGAATCAATGCCATGGGGCTTGGCCTCAGGGGCAGAACAAATATACATACCCACAGGCACGTGCATTCAATAGGTGGTCCAGGGAACCTATGTATCCTCTCAGCTTCCTTGAGTGGCAGAAAATATTTTTGTCCTTATCAGAAATAGGATAGACCAAAGGACATGAGCCCACCTCTTTGCACTGTGGAATATAAACTGTGGTTCTCTTGGTTCTGCAACAGTGGAAAAAATTATGAGCTTTCCATAAGTGGCTGGTGTCACCAGTGGCCCCTGCACTAGAAGAAATAGCCATAGCTTGGCTGGCACTCACTTTGGACAACAGAAATCAGGCCTGTGTTCAATCTCAGGGTGATCTGCCAGCTATTATAGTTGAAAGATCTTAGTGGGCAGCAGGGAACCCTGGGTGTTGGCATCAGTTCTGCTTTGCTGGGTGACTTCAGACCTGCCCCGAGGACTCTCTGAGCCTCAGTTTCCACACCTGCCCAACACGAAGTCTGTAAGCCAAGCCGGCTCTCACCTGGCTTCCCGTATTCTCTTCCAGCACAGCTACCGTGAGGTGGGCATCTTGCTGTTGTATCTGGCCGTGGGGGTGTCTGTGTTCTCCGGTGTGGCCTACACAGCCGAGAAGGAGGAGGACGTGGGCTTTGACACCATCCCGGCCTGCTGGTGGTGGGGCACGGTGAGCATGACCACCGTGGGTTATGGGGACGTGGTGCCGGTGACAGTGGCTGGCAAGCTGGCGGCCTCGGGCTGCATCCTGGGGGGCATCCTGGTGGTGGCGCTGCCCATCACCATCATCTTCAACAAGTTCTCCCACTTCTACCGGCGCCAGAAGGCTCTGGAAGCCGCCGTGCGCAACAGCGACCACCGGGAATTTGAGGACTTGCTGAGCAGCATCGATGGGGTGTCAGAGGCATCTCTGGAGACCTCTCACGAGACCTCCCAGGAGGGCAGGTCTGAAGACCTGGAGGCCCAGGCCTCCAATGGACCTCCAAACTCTCAGGTTTATTAAAACCAGGGCTCCATGTACCTTCCCACACCCCTGCAGTCATCTGAAACGGAGCAGAGATTCCTCCCCTGCTTAACTTCTTCTTTGTGGCATGACCTCTCAGGATCACTCACTCTGGCCTCAGAAATGACACCTGGAGGCTGGGTCCTTTCCTCCAAAGACACAGGGAAGCATAGTGTTATCCTAGACTCTGTAAGCCTGCAGAGTAACCCAAAGACCTTTATAAATAAATCTGCAAGCCACCCACAGTACAGGCATGAGCCAAAGAGGGAAAGTCAAAAGGATGCTAACAATTCCTGAGCACTTCCTATCTGTTAGCCATGTCCCATTGAGCCTATGTTAGAAGATGAGAATTATCCCCATTTCACAGATGAGGAAACTGAGGCTCAGAGAGGCACAATGACTTGCCTAAATATCACACGGCTAGAAGTGGTGGAGCCAAGGTTGGAATCCCAGCTTGTTGATCTGCCAAGGCCAATATTTCTTGCTCTGGTCTTTCTTCTACCCTCACAAAGTTTGCAGGTGGTTTTAGGTGGTTCATGGGCCCGCAGCATTGGTTCATAGGGTTAGACACTTCTGTTAGAGCTAGGGAAAGGACCAGACAGGATTCAGATGTAGAATCCCTGCACCTCATCTGTGGTTCTTTTCCAGGACCTTCCAACAAGAATTAGGTCTCAAAGATGAGGTCTGGGAGGAAGGACTAGGAGGCTGCCTCCTCAGTGGATGGGTAAGACTTGCTAAGCAATAGTCATGAGGCTTCCTCCCAGGACTCCTCCCTGGCTTAAGATACAGAAAATCTGGAGGGGCCCCGGCCTGAGGCCTGAAGTCTAGACCCAGCTGTGCTAGGGCTGATCCATCTCCATGTCCCAGCCCATTTATCAGATGGTCACAGTCTGTGCCCCAGAGGGAGATGAAAGCCAAATGGAGCCGGGGTGGCATTGATTTAGAGCCAGCTCAGCTCTGAAGTGTTGATGGCAAGGAGCTGCTGTGCCTGGACATCTGTCTCCCCTTTCCAGATCCCCCTAGACTGACCTTGGCAGTTCCCTTCTTCCCGTGGTACAGACCTCCAGCCCTACCCTGGGTCACCAGCCAGGCAATGCTTGAGCCTCCTGTCCCTTTTGGCCAGGTCCAGCTCTCCTCTTTTCTGGGGCCATATCTCTTATATTCACCTGCTGAATCCTCTCTCTACTTGCCGAGAAAGTTGGGAGGGAAGGGTTTCAGCCCTTTCCACACACTGTGGCTAGGAGAGCCATCACAGACCATCATGGCTGGACTATGGCTCTGTCTTTCCCCTACACTGAGCTCCGTGATGGAGGACGCTGTCTGGTTGATCCCAGCTTGGTTCAGAGCAGGTGTTTTGTCAACGTTGAATGGATTGACCGGTTTGTACAGTCCACTGCGTGCTGGGCGCTGAGGAAAGAGAAATAGAGAGAGACCTTGTCCTCAAGAAAGAGGGCAAAATTGAGATCGAAAAGGAGGTTCTGCTTCCCTCCTTGCTTTTTGAGGATTTAAAAATGATTTCCTTATAGATTCTTTCCTCACTCATTCAACCAATACCTTTTGGAAGGGCCATAAGCTGGGACTACACGTGTGGCCTGCAGGTGTGTTTTGTTTGGCCGAACAGTATTTTTAGTGTATTTTTTAATTCAGACATCGTTGGGGCAGGCACGCGCTCTCCAGTTCCCTATAGCAACCCCCGCTTCCCATGCACCTCATACACACAGGCGCCACTGTATCAGTCCCACCGCTTCTCAGATCTACGTCACCCACCTGGCTTTTGAATTATTAACTGCTTACTAGGTTCCAGAGATACAATGGGGAGCAAAATATATATCTCTACACTCGTGAAGCTTATAGACTAGTGGAGGAAGGAGATTTTAATCCAATAATCACATAAATACGTAATTGTTTTATGAAGTAAAGGGAACTGTAAGCCTGTAAGGGAGCAGGGACCATTAGCCAAGAAGGTCAGAGGAGACTTTTCTGAGCAAGTGGTCACCCCATCATAAGGATAAATACCAAATCAGGCAATGGGGTACCTGGAAGCGTGTTTCAAGCAGAGGGAACAGCATGTGCGAAGGCCTTGGGTCCCACACAGGGCCTAGTACACAGGCGGCCCCCACAAGTGGGTGGATTCTGAGTCTCCAGATTGGAGCAGAGACTGGAGCTAAGCCAAGGGACTGTCTATGAATTCACTATGCACACACCAGCCCTCCTGTACACTCACATAATTCCTAGCCTGCCTCTGCCCAGGTCAGGGCACAGAGACCGGAAGGGCTGCATGCGCCACCCTTACGGTCTTGCTGGACATACAAGGAGCCAGATAGCCTCCAGCCTTTGAATCCCTAGAGTGGGTGTGAGGAAAGCTCAGGGAAGCATCGTCTGGCCTGCATCCATCACGAGGCTGCATGTGGTCCTGGAAGAAAAGCAACAAATTACTCCCACTCCTGTGTATCAGTGAAAACCTTGATGCAAATAAAGAGTCTGGGTCCAGGGACCTGGGTCTGCCTGTGTGAAGCTGGCTGCCTGGTGTGCTTTCTGGATGGCTGGGGACGGAGGGTGACACATGGAGTGACTCAGAATCTGCAGTCTCTGGTTCTAGTCTTCGATGAGGCACAGATTATAAGCGATGGTGGTGCCAGTGCAGGAGACACAAGAGATGCAGGTTCAATCCCTGGGGCGGGAAGATACCCCTGAGAAGAGCATGGAAACCCACTCCAGTATCCTTGCCTGGAGAATCCCCATGGACAGAGGAGCCTGGCAGGTCACAGCCCATAGGGTTGCAAACAGTCAGGACTGAATTGACTTAGCATGTAAGTGATAGGAACAGGAATCCAGCTGATTAGTCAGAAAGCATAATTCATTAGGGTAAATAATTGAAATGATGAACAACAGTTGCAATTAGAGTTCTTTGTTTGCAAGGAAGAGAAACTGACTTCCTTAAAATGATAATTTATTGGAAGGTGTATTAGTTTCTGGTGGCTTCATATTTCTACAAACTTGATGAAACAAGCTTGAAACAACAGAAATTTATTCTCTCATGGTTCTGGGAGCCAGAAATCCAAAATCAGGGTGTGAGCAGGGTCATATTCCCTCCAGATGCTCCAGGGTGAACCCCTCTCCTGGCCTCTTCTAGCTTGTGGGGGCTGCCAGCATCCCTTGGCTTGTGGCTGTATCACTCCCGTTTCTGCCTCTTTCATCACATTGCCTCCTCTATGTGTCAGATCTCCCCAAAACTCTTGCTCATAAGGAGACTTGTGATGGCATTTAGGGCCCACTAGGATAATCCAAGATAATCTCCTCTCAAGATCATTAACTTCATCACATCTGGAAAAAGACCCTTTGTCCAAATGAGGTAACATTTACAGGTTCCAGAGATTAGGATGTGAGCATATCTCTGGGACCACCATTCAGCCCACAACAGGAAGGTACTGGTCAAGTTCATAGGGGACGTCTGTGGTGGTCCAGTGGTTAAGAATCTGCCTTTCAATGCAGGGGATGCAGGTTTGATCCCTAGCTGGGGAACTAAGATCCCACATACTTCGGGGCAACTAAGCCCTCTTGCCACAATTACTGAGCCCATGCACTCTTACTGGTCTGCAAGGAGAAGCAGTGTACCTCGATGAAGACTCACAAAGTCAAAATCAAATAAAAATTTTTAAAAAGGGTGAAGTTCACCCAATCAAAGGAAAAGCTGGCCAGGCCTCAGGAAATACCGGAATGAGGGGAGCTCTAGGGACCTCAGTGGCAGGACCCATGAGCCTTCTGCTGAGGACACTGCCGTTCAGATGATCCTTGTCCAATCTCCTGCCGTCCCTGTATCCTTCTCCTCACAGTCCCAGTCCCAGGAGAGAGGTGGATTTGCTCAGCTTGAGTCATATGCCTCTCCCTTGATGGGGATGGAGGGCAGGGTACCTGGATAAACAGCTACAACAGATCACTTGGGGTGGAAGAAGGGTAGTTACCCAAAGAAAATCCACATGATGTAAGCAAAATAAAGGGGAGGAATGTTAATAGGTGACGATTGCAGGTGTAATTACATTCCAACCCCTGGCTCCCCACCACATCATAGACTTGTACCTTCTTACCAATTCATACAATTTTATAAACGTTTCTAATATGAGGAAACCATCTTGTATATAATTAAAAATATCCTTTTGCTCTCCAGGCCCTATTAATGTGACTTAATCAATGCAGTAGATCCGTTTGATGTGTGGAACAAGGATGATCAGGGAATCAGTCTTCCTGCTACAGAGCTGGAGGATTAAGGTGTCCCTGTGAGCTGGAAAACTGTTATCCTTTCCAGCAAAGTGCTTCCTGTGGTTTCTCTTTCTTCAAATAGTGAAACCCTTAGATATATATTAACTCCAGGGACTGTAATTAGGAGCATGTTTCTAACACAGAAGCTAAGATGGGAATTGCCACTTGACTAATGTCATTTTCTAAGACTCTTCTAATTTTGCACCAAACAGGGGGAAATAATGGTTTTGTTGTTTGTTTTGTTTTAAGATTCTATTTAATTTTATTATCTCATCCTTTAAAAATTTTATGTGGCTATGCTGGGTCTTAGTTGCAGTATGTGGGATCTAGTTCTTTGACCAAGGATCAAACCCAAGCCCCCTGCATTGGGAGCAAGGAATCTTAAACGCTGGACTACCAGGGAAGTCCCCTGATGGTGTTTTGATAGGAGTCATCACCCTGCAGGAGTTTTGTTAGAAGCACTAATCTTTCAGCCTCCCTAAAGATGTGGGATCTCTGTTGAATTCTCTATTTGGAAACAGTTAATTGAATTCTATTGGCCTTTTGTATTATAATGGCCTCCATGGGTCTGGGAACCAATGTAGGGATCTTTTCCAGCTATCACTCCGAAACTGGAGATACAGGATAGCTGTGGGATCCCACTAGGCCTCCAGTGACAGGGACCAAGGCCAAAACATGGTTTTTCACGTGACTGGCGGACCTACGGTGGTCCTCTGTGTCCCCCCAAATTGGTAATAGCTTGAAGTCTTCATCCAAAGTTCCCTAAAAGATTTGGGTCTTTCCCTTTCTTCCACACCCAGTTACCCTGGAAAATGGCCACAAGTCCTTCTGCAAGAGAAATGTTCACATTCCACTCATGCCAGAGTCCTTCCTCCAGGTTAGTTGTGTATGCTTCATTCCATCAATAAAAACTCAAGCCTGGGTGTTTGGTGGCGATCTGTAACTATCACATTGGCTTAAGTCAGGGCCGCATCCTCAATCTCTTATTACAGATCAGAAAACAAAGACCCAGGGAGGTCCACAGTCACACTTGAGTTTGTGTGGAGATGAGCTTTTTAGTTCAAATAAGGACCAAGCAGGGTGTTCATGGGCTTTCCTGGTGGCTCAGATGGTAAAGAATCTGCCTGCAATGCAGCAGACCCAGGTTCAATCCCTGGGTTGGGAAGATCCCCTGGAGAAGAGAAATGGCTACCCACTCCATTATTCTTGCCTAGAGACTCTCATGGACAGAAGAGCCTGGTGAGCTACAGTCCATGGGGTCGTAAAGAGTTGGACACGACTGAGCGACTAACACACACACACACACACACACACACACACTGTGTTCATACACACACACACATGGGAAGATCCCCTGGAGAAGGAAATGGCCACCCGCTCCAGTACTCTTGCCTGGAAAATCCCATGGACAGAGGAGCCTGGTAGGCTACAGTTGATGGGGTCGCAAAGAGTCGGACACAACTGAGCGACTTCACTTCTTATTGACTAATAATAACCACTCTTCATGTGTCTGGCACACTACAGTTAAAGTGATTTCACATCCTTTATCTCATATACTTCTCACAATAACCCTGCAGGAAAGCAGCAACGGTAATAAAATAGTGTAATCATTATGGGGCAGATTCAGGACATTAGTCATAGTCAAAAAGTGGTGAATAAAAAAGAGCAGTGAATCGGGGATTCAGACTCGGGCTTCCTAATACTGTAGTGTTCTCACCTGGCATCGCGTCCCACTGTCGTCACTTTCTCTGCCAAACTTAACTCCCCAGGGATCGCTGAAGGAAGTGACTTTGAAATGTGGGTCCTGCTATGAATTTCTTCTTTCCTCCGGATTCTGGATGCTGCACTTAGGTGCTGGCTGGGATGGTCCTTGATGACTACCAGCCCTCTTATTTCAGGCCAACCAAGTCCTGTGCCTGAGTGTAGAAAGAATTTTCCAGAAAGTTTTAATAAGCTGAGAAGCTAACCTCGTATGGCAGGAGCCTTTGAGATGAAAGGGACAGTGTCTTTCAGAATCATGACTGCTAGAAACGAGGAGTAGGACAAGGACAGGTGTTGACTGGTGCTCTTGTTCCAAAGGAATAGGTTCAGAACCTTCAGGAAATCCAAGCATTGGGGAGGGACTGGGCACAGCTTGCTCTTGGAGTCAGCTCTGGTTCAGATATTGGCATGACCAGTGGCATGACCTTGGATGGGACCTGTTGGTCTCCAAGAAGCCCATGTCAGGGTCAACCTCCAACTGGGTTGGTAGCCAAAGCCCAGTTCTTCCTCCCTTCTCGGATTGGTAAAGCTCTTTCAGTTACGAGTTACAGAAACCCAACAAGGTGTCCTAAATACAGGGGTTCCAGAGGTTCAACTGAGGTCGCCAGCTCCTCTCTCCCTGTTCTACTTTCCTATTGGCTTGTTCTCAGGTGGGAAGGTATGAAAATTATTTGTATGTGATGGGAGACTATGAGCATTACCATGTGGTTCAGAGGAAAGAATATGGGCTCTGAGGCCAGAGAGCCTTGGGCTTGAATCTCTTCTACTAGGAGCTGTGTGATCTTAGTTGGAGGTTCAGAGGAAAGAATATGGGCTCTGAGGCCAGAGAGCCTTGGGCTTGAATCTCTTCTACTAGGAGCTGTGTGATCTTAGTTGGATTTTTTTGCCTCTCTGAGCCTGTTCTTCACTTGTCTTGATCTAATAAACTCCTACAAGTCAGAATATTAAGTTCAAGTGAGATAATACATGTGAAAATGCCTGGCACTGTAACATATTAATCCTCAAAATATACTTAGGAAAGAGAGCTCAGCAATCCCCTTCAGAGCTCGTGTTCTTAGTAAAGCAACTCTGCACAGAGGGCACTAGGAAGGGAAGTAGTTGCATGTCCAGAGATCACAAGTCAGGCTCATTCTTCTACTTGAGGCCCCAGCTGGGGTCAAGAAACCCAAATTTGAGTTCATAATCAATGTGGCCGAATCTGGGGCCTCAGTTACATCATTCATCAAAGCAGGATGCTGGCTGAGACAAATGCTGAGGGATAAAGAGTAGCTACCCCATACACGTGCACGGGGCTGGATAGTGACCCTCTGATGGCCTCTGTCTTATCAGGAATAAACACCCAAACCCCATCCCATAGACCACATGGCCCTGCATGCCCTTGTCTCACCCCTCTGACCTCTATGCCACCTACTCTGTCCTTCACACACTCTGTTCCAGGAACAGTGACTGTCCTTCTAGCAAGTGAAGCTTTTGTTCTTGCCTCAGGGCCTTAGTTCTTGTTCCTTCAGCTTGGAATGGGTATCGTCCATGCCTTCCACCTGGCTGGGTCTTGTTATTCATTTCAAAAGTCACCTTTTCCGGGGCAGGCATAGATCACTCCGTGTAAAGCTGTATTTCCCCTGTTGCCACACACACACACTGCTCTCAACCTTATTACTCTGCTTTATCTTTTTAATGAATTTTTTTTTTTTTTGGCTGCATCAAGTCTTAGTTGCAGCACGTGGGCTCTTAGTTGAGGTGCACAGGCTTTTCTAACTAGAGAGAAGTTGCTTAGTTGCTCGGGGGCATGTAGAATCTTAGTTCCCCGACTAGGAATCACTCATGCCTCCTGCAGTGGAAGCATGGAGTCTTAACCTCTGGATCACCTGGGAAATCCCCTCTTTTTCATTTTGTATTATTAAGTTCAGGATGTTATTACCTCCTCCAGAAAAGCTTCCTTGGACATCCCAGAAGAACTGATTGTTGCTCTTTCCTCCTGTGTCTGCGGGCTGTGTACTTCCTTCTGCCATAATATTTTCAATGTTGTGTGCTCGTGGGCTGGACTGACTCTCCGAGTGGCCTGCCAGAGCTGTGTCTGGTTCCATCTTTAAACCCCTGACAACTGGCTCAGTACCTGCCACGTAGCAGGTGTCCAACAAAAATTCACTCCCTACGCCACCTGCCTCTCCTCCGGCTTTGGATTCTAGAATAAACACAGTACAGAGTCAACGGTTCACAATACCATCATCCAGGCTACATATGGAGGATGTTTTTAAAAAGAGAACAGTCTCTGGTCCAAAGGACAGTTTATTTAAAACAAAGGTGACAAAGTGGAGGAAGGAGGGAGAACAATTCTAACATAAAAGCACATAGGAAGCATCTCAATTTTAAAAAAAAGGGCAATGGAGGAAGCTATGTCTCATACATATACAAACTGCTGACCTCAATTGATTATTTACATCCAAACTTTATAAAATAGCATTTCAAGTCAGCACTTAAGCCAGTGTTATTAGTTTTTGTTACAAAAAGTTAAAGCTACAAACTTCACATTTTTAAGGTGTACGTCTGCAACAGCATTTAAGCTTTTTTTTTTTTTTCCAAGTTGGTCCGAGTGCAAGCTGGTGGAAGAGATTTTCTTTCCCCGCCTCAAACACAAAAAAGTACATCAATTCCAAATACAATGACTATAATCCTGATGAAAACACAGATACAGTGCTTAAGAAAGGATGGGATGATAGGATGTGCACTGGGCAGGAACAATTTTCAGGTAAAAAAAGGAGCTGCAGTCTTTAGAGGCAACATGGTACGCTAGAAAGGGCGCCGGAAGAAAAGACCTGGATATGAACTCTGGCTCTGCTGTATTCTAGTTACCTGACCTTGAGCAACAGACTTGACCTCTCGGAGCCTCGGTTTCCTTTTCCGTAAAATGAGGACAAAGATACCCGTATCTCTCAGAGATATTAAGTTTTAGTAGATGTTGGGCTGTTCAGACTATCTCCTTCTTCTTGAGTGAGAGTTGGTACTTTGTGTCTTTCAAGGAATTTGTCTGTTTTATTTAAGTTGTTCATAAAATTGTTATTAGCCTTTTAATATCTATAGGGTCTATACTGGTGTCACCTCTCTCATTCCTGGTACCAGTAAGTGCTATTGAGTTTGAAATGGTATAATAAATTGCTGGCAGCAGGTGCTAAATAAATGTTTCCTGGATCAGAACCTACAGCTTCAAGGAATCAAGGCCACAGTTCTTAAGTTGCTTCAGAGTACTGGTTCTGTCTATATCTATCTATTTATCCATCACACCAAACATTTATCCACCAGTCCATCTGTCTATCACCTGGTGGCTGGGAGAACAGACAAGGAAAAATAAAAATAGAAATTTGCTGCAAAATTTACTGATGAGGAAGCAATAAAGATATTCCTGGAGGATCTGAGATTTTTAAAAGACACAGTTAGGTCTGGGTCATTGTTTATTAGGGGAGAACAAGTGAGAGGCCCAGAGTTCCGTGGAAGCTGGAGTCACAAATGATTGAAGCTCAGGGCTCTACAGGAAGCCAGCTGACCTATCATGAATTTAGTATCCAAGGAGAAAAATGACTAGGATTGACTTCTCTGCCTTCCTGGCATAAGAAAACAAACACACCTTGTCAGAAAATCTCTCTCATCCAAAATAAACTGACTTCTGGCCAAAGGGCTCTGTCTTGCTCAACTGGAGAGCAATGCACTTTTTGGACCAGCAAGGTGGATGCACACAAGGAGCTGAAACAAAATAAACTTCAGATCAAGACTCATCCCCCAAGAATATTTATGGGGAAAACTGAACCTTCTTTTACTTGGATCTAGCTTAGGAAGGGAGAAAATGGGCATTCCTCCCCTGTCTGGCCAAGTGCAAAATCCTTTAAAAAAACAAACAGAGAGAGAGGGAGGGTGGGAGAGAGGAAAACTGAGGCAGGACTGTTAATTAGCACAGCAGATGGTATAGAGAAATTCATGCTCCATACTTTGTTTTTTAACTCACTTGACTGTCAGTCTTGACTGATTCAGTGGTTTCCCAACCTAAAAATGCCAGCCTGGGTTTTTTCAATCTGTGCAAGAGAAGTGGTCACTTCATTTTAAGAAGGCTGGTTGGATAAACAAGGTCTCACTGTATAGCACAGGGAACTATATTCAATATCCTGCAATAAAATACAATGGGAAAGAGTATGAAAAAGCATGTGTAACTGAGTCACTTCACTAACAGCAGAACCAACAAAACACTGTAAATCAACTATATGTGAATAAAATAAAATTTTTTAAAAGACTTGTGGTTTTCCTATTCCCTGTAAATACTGGTCCCACATGGTGATGCTATGAATCCTGATTCTATCACTTACTAGCTGTACCACCTACGGAAAGAACTTTTTTTCTCTCTGAACTTGCTTCATCCTCTATGAAATGGAGATAAAATACTTAATTCCCAGAGTTATTGGGGAGGTTGGAGCTGACATAAAGAGCCTACCTACCTAGCTCAGTGCCTGGCATATAGGAAGTGGTTATGATTGCTAGCTGCCCTTTATTATAGCAGGATCCTCAAATTGTCCTCTGTTCTCTGTATCTGCCAAGTAGCTGCGTAACCGGCCAAACCCTGCAGACCAGCAATGGCCTCTTGCCTTTTCAATAACTTGCTGTCACTGCAAAGAACAGAATCTGGCCACAGAAGAGGAACATCCCTGACTCTCCACTGATTCCCAGGTTTGGGCAGCAAGAGAAACTATGGAGTCAAATTACAGTATCCTTAGGTGCAACCCAGTAACGGCTCCCCTATCTGAGAGGAAGAGGTTCTAAAAAATAAAAAGGCAGTTGCCTTTCCCAGCTGTCTGCTCTCGGCCATGTGACTAAGGGACACATGGCTTCGAGCCAAAGCTGTGGAGGGATGCTCAGAGCTGTCTGTTGCAAAACCCTATGCCCTGCTTTAGGCTCCGCGTCTACCTGTGTGACGCTCGTGTGCTACCCGGCAGATGCCGCAGAGCTTGTGGGACGGCTGAAGCGGAATGATCTTGGCTCCCTGTGGGAATCTCTTCACAGCCAGTCACCTACTGAAGAGACAAAGCCAGGCAAGTTTCCATCAGCAGGGTTCCCTGGAACCTTACCAAAATGGACGTGAGCGTCTTCCTTCAGAGAAGGGGCTGCTCAGCCCAGTGAAGCAGGAGTGAAGGGCCCCACCATCCGGTCCCAGTGCTTCCTTTCATTTGCTTCATGATTTGGGCCATGTCACTTCCCTGTCACATCAGGCCAGATGATATCTACATGGTCCCTTCCAGCTTTGGCATCCTACACATCTGGGTTGAGTCTCCTGGAGGACAAATCTTGGTCTGATATTCATTTACCCTTTCCAGACCCCAAGCAGTAAAATGAAAAAAGAAAACAGTCACATGTTTGAATGTGGGTAACAAAAGCAACCCCCTACCCCTGTCTGTAAGGAACATGGAGCAAAATGCCACGGGTGTCACCTTCACGTGAATGACGAGAACTTGGAAAGCCTTCTCCCCTTTTGCGGACTGAATGCAGCCCCGCTTTGCCGGGAGTTCCGGGTAGGCCTGTGCCCTTGCGTGGACCACGTCTTCTCTTAAGGCACTGGGCAGTGTCTGTGCTGTGACTCTAAGCAGTGGGGAGAGTGGAGGTGGATGAAAGGTGTTGAAACTGCAAAGGCCAAGCTCGCAAGCAGGGCGCCAGGCTTCTCCTGGGACTCAGAAAGCCAATGCAAACTGTCTTTCCCAGGACATCACCAATAGCTCTGGAAGCCAGGGGTGGCGCGCGTAAGGCTGAAAGCGTGGCGAAGGAACTGACCCCGACCTCCCTGTTCAGCACAGCCCAGCCAGAGGGGGAGCCGGCAGGGGGTGGAGGGCCCCCGCAGCCTCCTGGGTCCTCTGCCCTTGTGTTCCATAGTACCGTCATCTTACAGAAAAGAGGCAACTGTTTTAAAACTGTACCTGTACAGAGATGCCACCACACCACGTGGGGAATCTAGTTATAATTTATATATATATGTGCATATTTATATATATATTTTTAAAAAAGTCTTCCAGAAAGAACCACTGAAAGCTACTGGGAGAAGAAAAACAAAGAGACCATGAGACACTTTCCCAGCTCTCACTCGACGAGGAGTCTCTGGTTCCGGGGTGGGAAAGCGTGAGGTTCAACGCGCCCGCGTGAGTCCTGGGAAATGATATATACCTGTCCACTTCAAATACACGCGGCGGGGTGGCGTGCTGGCTGGCTCCGCAGCCTTGGCTGCTGGCGCACCTTCTTGGTTCCTGAGTTCACAGAGGGGGCTCTGGAGAGACGAGGGAGGCGAGCTGGAGGGGTGAGGGAGCCGGAGCTCACTGGCGGCCGGGGCCCGGGCCGCCCTCAGAAGTTCTGCTGCCGCCGCTTCTTGGCCTCGATGGCGTCCAGGATGGGCTGCCGCTTCGACTGGTACTTCTGGCGGATCTCCTCAATCTCCTGCTCCATCATGGGGTCCAGGGCCAGGAGCCTCTTCTGAAGGTCTTCCACCGTCCAACTCTTCAGCTACGAGAGAGGCAGACAGCACAGTCACAACAAGGCCCGGGTCAGTGGCTTCTGGAGACAACCTATCCTAGGAAGAGGTCTTTTTTTGGGGGGGGCTGCACCACTTCGCTTGTGGGATCTTAGTTCCCTGGCCAGGGACGGACCCGCACCCTTGGCTTTGAACACTGGAACACCAGGGAAATCCCCCCCGGAAAGGGTTCTAAGTGCTAACCTCTTTGATTTACTGTTCCTTGACCAGGAACCTAAGGAATAAGACTTTCACCTCCCCTCTCTTGTAAGTTAATCACACTGGATTCATGGTTAGGGCACTAATATAACAGCAACTTGGTATATAATCAGCAGACGGCTCCCTCCTAGTTCTCACCCTACCCATAAGATGGGTGTGTGCACGGTGGCCATGCTACACCCGGAGGACAGCTGCCCTCCCCACCATCCCGCCTCACACACTGTCTTGGCAATGGCACACTGATCATCACTGGCATTCACTGGGGGCACCACTCTAAGTAAACACTTTATAGGGGTCATCTACTTAAGTGTCTCAGGAATACAGACACAGACCCTGAGTGTGGGTGGGGGGTAGTTGGAGAAGCCCTGAAACTTCTAAGATGAAGTTTCCATCAGGCAGAGAGAAAAAAAAAAGAGGACCGAATATCTACATTAGTAACAATGGCGAACATTTCCCCAGTGCTCTCCACGTACCAGACACTGGAGTGCTTGATGTATATTGATATTATACATCCATTAATTCAATCCTCATGACAATTCTGTGATTTCAGTGTATTATTATCCCTACATTACAGATGAACAAGCCAAGGAAGACGTGCCCAATGTCTCATGGGCAAGAAGTGGCAAAGTCAAGGGACTTTCCTGGTCGTCCAGAGGTTGGGACTTTGCTTTCCAAGGTAGTAGGGTGTGAGTTCGATCCCTGGTTGGGGGAGCTAAAATCCCATGTTTCTCAAGTAAAAAACCAAAACATAAAAATGGAAGCAATATTATAACAACTTCAGTTCAGTCGCTCAGTCGTGTCCGACTCTTTGCAACCCCATGAATCGCAGCACGCCAGGCCTCCCTGTTCAGGCTAAAAAAAAAGATGGTCCACATCAAAAAAATCTTTGGGAAAAAAGAAAAGAAATGGCAGAGTCAAGATTGAAACCCAGAGTCCCTACTCTTAACCAGCACTGGAGGAAGGCAGATTTGCAGAGTACGGACTTGAGAACCCACTCAACCTGTGTTGGAAACACGGTTCTGCCTTGTGCAGATGCTGCGGGACTCCGGCCACTGACCAGTCTCTCCGGGGCTTCCTCACCTACGGAAGTGGGACCGCAGGGCCTCACCCTGTTTACTGTAAGAATTAAACGAGACCGGGGTTGCGGGGTTGCTGGCACAGCACCCGGAGCCCCGTGCGCTTCAAGACGGTAGTGCGTGTGACAACACCCGCTCCTGGCCACGGCCGGGGCCGGGGGCCCCATCTCCCGCCTGGGTCTGCAGCTGCTGGGCACGTGCCCGCGTGCCCGTGGCGTCTGTGTGGAGTGCTCACGGCATCAGAGCGAGGCCAGGCCAGGCGCGCAGGGGCGGGGATGAGTGCCAACACTCTCCACAGCAGGCGGGGAGAAATTCTGTGAGCTCAGGGCCAGCTGACAGGCGCCGTGTTTCAGGAACTCAAAAGGTTCACTCAAGCGTCACAGGAGATTTATGGACTCATCGGCTTCCCGGCCCCTTCCTGAGGCCTCGGCACGGGAGGGGGGTCGAAGGGTGGGTGAAGGAGCCTCTTTCTGCCCCCTCTCCCTTTCGAGGGTGGAGTGGGAAGCGCTCCAGTGGCCTCGGCAGAAATGGCTTACTGACCAGTCACCACAGGAATGTCCCTGGCCCACTTCAGGGAGGTGGTCTGAGACGTGAGAAAAGCCTCATAGTTCAAGACGAAAGGTTCCTTGTGAGGTGAGAATGAAAAGACTCGAGAGGGTGGGGGAATGCTGGAAAGTCGGGCTGAAAAACTCCATCTTGCTTCCAGCCTGTGTGGCTTTATACCATCTCGGAGATTGGCATTCTTGGCCCAGGGACACCCCCGAAAGCGATGCTTGCCTAGTCTTTAGCTTTTCTTTGGAGCCCTTCTCCAAAGAGAGGACACCTCAAACCTAAAACTGGATGTTCCTAACAGCTCAGGACCGATCCTAACTGCACTGCTGTGTCGCCTTGGACAAATAACTTGACCTCTTTGAGCCTCACTTTTCTCCTCTGGAAAACAGACAATACCAGTTCCTCCACCCTTGGGCTGAAATGAGAATTAGATGAGTTCCTAACAGGTGTGGCGCTCACAGTGCAGGACCTCATCGTCGCAGGTATCTGGTGGATGGTTAGCATGACACAAATTGTAGCTATCACTGTTATTAATAACTGTGATTTTTGTTGCTGTTAATATTATTATTATTATTAACAATATTATTAGAAAGTCTCTAACCTCCCATCATGACTTGGAGACTAAACAACAAATCTCTTATCAATAAGCTGTTCCTACAATCTCTGATCCAAACCAGTCAAACGAGTGAAAATGAAACTATACTACTCTATTTTGCGTTAACAGTGCCTAAGGGCTGGGGCTTTCCCACGATGCCTGTTAAAACAAGTCTTTATAGTTTAATAAAATAGTTTTCATCCATCCACTTATCAAACATTCACTGAATACCTACTATGGGCTAGGCACTGTCCAAGGCACAGAGGATACTTCAGTGAAAAGAAAAACAAAAACTCCCTAAATCGTTGCCCTTGTGAAATTTACATTTTAGTAAAGTGAGACAGACATACGGCAAGTAACATAGTAAATTAGTAAATGACTCAGATTAGAAGGTGATACAAAAAATAAAAGAGAAACATACAGTGAAGAGAGGGGAGTTGAGAATTGGGGTGGGAGGCTTACTTCTGGTCCATCCATTCAGATAAAAACTCAGTGGCAGGAGTTCCCTGGTGGTCCAGGGGCTAAGACTGAGGTCCCAACGCAGGAGGCCCGGATTCAACCCCTGGTCAGGGAACTAGATCCCACATGCTGAAACTATGATTGAAGATTTCTCATATGGTAACTAAGACCCAGAGCAGCCAAATAAATAAATAAAAACAAACAAGTATTCTTTTAAAAACAAATGAAAAAGAAAAGAAAGAAAGTTGATGGAACTGCACTGGCTTGCCAGCTTGTTCTGCCACTTTAGGGAGCCCCTCCTCCCTCTAGGTCTCAGTTTCCCTGCTTGTAAGAAAGGGCTGCCTAGATGATCTTAAAGGTCTTTTGAAATTCAGTGTTTCTCAAAGTACAACCCATGGGTCACCTGCATCAGAATCACTTGTTGAAAATGCAGACTCCTGTGTCCCTAGTCAGAGCTACTTCATCAGGCTCCCTGGGAGGGGAGGGGCAGGGCTTCAGACGCTAAAGATGCTCTTCAGGTGTTTCTTATAAGCCGTCAAGTGGGATAAGCCCGATCCTACATCTTCCTTCTCATTTTCCTGCCAGTGAAATTCTCACAGAGTCATTGATGTGTGTGTGTGTGTGTCTCTGGTCGAGGCTTCTAGGTTTCCAATGTCTTTGGGGATCTTTTGCCCTTGATTCTAATCTATGGGCAACAACAAACACCCTGACTTTATCTCAGCCACCTTCAGATTGCTCTAAGGCCCTTGGAGCTTAAAGTTACACCTGACCTATTAGAACACAGCCAGCCAGTCACACCATCCAGATACGGATTTTTCTGAAAATGAGCTCAAGAGAATGGCTTTATGGCTCCGAGTATAGCATTTCACCGTCGTGGTCCTTGGTGGCATAAATAAATTTCAAATGCATTTCCTGAAGTAAAAGTTCTGCGGCAGCCAGCATCCTAGGAGAGTAAATGCTCACACTGACCACACAGGCAACGTGAGGGGTTTCACTAGCTAAAGGGAGGGTCGCCATTTAGCAGCTCCTCTCTACCTGCGACCCCCACAATTCTACCTTTAGACCAGAATTCTCCTCTGAACTCCAGACTCACACACCCCAATCAGATCCTGCCGGCTATCTCAGCCCCTCGACACATCCAGACCAAAAGTCTTGAGACCCACCCTTCCCTCACCTCCAAACCTCTTCTCCTTCCTCCCCAGTCTTCCCCGTCTCAGGAATGGTGCCCCATCCTCCCAGATGCTCAAAATCATCCCTGATTCTCCCCTTTCTGTCACCACCTCTCTGTGCACATCCAATCCTTCAATCTCTGAAATACTCATTAAGACTCAAATCCAGCCATTTTTTTCATCTCTGCCTTCAACCCTTCAATTCAGGCCACCAACATCTCCTGCTGCTGCTGCTGCTGCTGCTAAGTCGCTTCAGTTGTGTCTGACTCTGTGCAGCACCATAAACGGCAGCCCACCAGGCTCCCCCGTCCCTGGGATTCTCCAGACAAGAACACTGGAGTGGGTTGCCATTTCCTTCTCCAATGCATGAAAGTGAAAAGTGAAAGTGAAGTCGCTCAGTCATGCCCAACTCTTAGCGACCCCATGGACTGCAGCCCACCAGGCTCCTCCGTCCATGGGATTTTCCAGGCAAGAGTACTGGAGTGGGGTGCCATTGCCTTCTCTGCAACATCTCCTAGCCACAAACAAAAATACAGAAATGAGCTGCCCTTATGTTGCCTACTGCACACAGAAAAAAAATCCAACAATTCACCAGGGTCTACAATGGCCCTACACCTCTGGCTCATCTACCCCTCCAACTTCCTTACCTGCTGCTGCCCAGGACCCTCTAGCTAAGCTTAATTTCAGATTGTCAGATATACTTTTCTGGCCTCAAAGGCTATGCAGCTAATGATCCTTCTGCCTGGATGGCTTGTCCCCAGTTCTTCCTTATCCTTTAGGCCTCAGCTCAGGGGTGAACTCCTCAGAGAACCTGAGCAAGCCTTCTCTGACCATCTCATCCAGAACGGCTGCTGGAGGAGTGAGTGGGTTTAGGGGGAGAGCAGTGGCTTTGAGTGAGGTGGCCCTGGTTCCACGGGAGCTGTGCCCTTGCGAGCTGGATGGCCCTGGACAAGTCTCTGCTACGTGCCTCACCTTATCTTTTTCAAAGGAGGACAACAGGATTTTCCCGAGGGCAGCTGTGAGGCTTAGAGGGGCCAGTCAAGCACAGAACATAGTGTCTGGTGCACACGGAAAGAAAGAGGGCAAGTGGGAGCTGCCACTTTAAATTTGAAAAAAAACAAAAAAAAGGACCAAATAGGTTAGTAAAAGAAATAGTGGCTATTGTTGTAAGAACTGAGCTTGGTGAGCTCAGTGTGGCACAGGACACACACCCCACTCACAGACGCGTCTCCAGTGAGCTCGGTGCGTGCATGCGTGCGTGTGAAGTCGCTTCAGTCCTGTTCGACTCTTTGTGACTGTAATGGACTGCAGCCCGCCAGGCTCCTCTGTCCAAGGGATTCTCCAGGCAAGAATACTAGAGTGGTTGCCATGCCCTCCTCCAGGGGATCTTCCTGACCCAGGGATGGAACCCGAGTCTCTTATGTCTCTGACATTGGCAAACAGGCTCTTCACCACTAGCACCACCTGGGAACCCCAAACTCTGTGGGAGAAACCCCAAATCAGATGGACCTGGCTTGTTTCTTCGGGGCCAGAGGACAGCCAGATCCTCAGCTTCCCAACATCAGGATGTATCCATGAGGCTGACGGGAAGTGACTTCTCAAATGGCCTTAGCAACTCTTGAGATTCTGAACGACACCATGTCGACGTCAGTTGCACAAGTGGCCTCAAGAATAACTGAGAAGATCCGGCTGGTGTTTGATCACACGCAACAAGTCACAGAGATTACAATGACAATGAGCAGAGTCACTGGAATCAGCAGAGTCAGGCTAAACTAAGCCTATCGGCATGTACGGCAGATTCCTTCCCGCCTCCGCAATGAGGCCCATAGTGAACACACAACCCAAGGTATAGGGTGTGGACCTATTTCTAAGTCCTCCTCTGTGGCTACTAGAAACTCTCACCTTAGAAATCTATCGCGAGAATGGTGTCACAATATGTCCCTAAAAAAGAAACTCAAGCACATCATCCTTTCAGGACAGGTAAGTCAGGCTTATGTCCTGGCATGGGTGATGTTTTACTGCGGCCAAGAACCATGAAAGAACATACCTCTGGAATGTGCAAGATGACAAGGAAGCTTGACAGAGGCTAAAAGTTGGAGGAAGCTATCAGGATGCCACTCTAAAATTTATTTATTTATTGGATTGTGCTGGGTCTTATTTGTGAAACGCGGGTCTTCGATCACTGCGGCCTGTGGGGTCCAGTTCTCTGACTGGGGATGGAACCCGGGCCTCCTACAATGGAGTGCGGAGTCTCAGCCACAGACTGCGAGGGAAGGCCCTACTCCCTATCTTTAACACCCTCCCCTAGACGGTTAGCCAACGCGCAACAGAGAAAACATATAAACATCAGGCAAAAGGCATCGAAGACACTGATTTAGATCCACCAGAGACAGGTGGCCTTTCTTGATGTGACCTTGTCTCCGTCTAGGGGTGGATTCAAGACTGGGGACTTTAGTAAGATAAGATTCTTGGATGATGCAGTCACCTCTCAGCAGGTGAGTGAGAAGACAGTGATGCAGAGGAGCAAGGATGCTGACAAGTAAATAACAGCTTGGGTTAAGCAAGCACTGGGCCATTCAGTTTCAAAAGATCTTGCTCCTCAAATAAGCCTTGTGAGAATTTTAAGTGACTGCCTCTGATGCAAATTCCTGTCATGCCAAATCACCTTCCACCTTACAAAATCTTCCTCATGCCTCACCAAAAAGGAAGAAACGTGGCATAACTGTTACCAGTAAATTATTTCTGCAGTCCCATTCCGAGTTTATGATGACTCCGAATCCATACACGGAACTGTTACCAGAATTCTAACCAAAGAAGACATGACTGCATGTGTATAAAATATTTACTAAGATGACTGGAATGAAATGCAGACTTTGAGCGTGGGTGAAACAAAGAAATCTGGGTCCACGCAGGGATGGTGATATAATGACAAGAGCTTTGACATGGGTCAGAAGATTGGCCTCAGATAACCCGCAGATTGCATCCAAAGAGCCTCCCACTCAGAGAGGGCTCAGTATGAATTGTGTGTGTGCGAGTGAAGGATTAATTTGACAAATGGTATAAATAAAAAGTGGGCTTTCCAGGTGGCTCAGAGGTACAGAATCTGCCTGCAATACAGGAGATCCAGGCTTGATCCCTGGATTAGGAAGATTCCCCTGGAGAAGGAACTGGCAACCCACTCCAGTATTCTTGCCTGGAGAATTCCATGGACCGAGAAGTCTGGCGGGCTTCAGTCCATGGGGTCACAAAGAGTTGGATATGACTGAGAGACTAAACAATAACAAAAAGACAATGTTTCTTTAAATAATGGGGTTTTACAATAATATATAGTACTTGCATTCTCTTAGTTATTTGTCATTTTCTCAAAGTCTTCCTTAAACTTCCATGACAAAATGGAATTTTGAAGTAGTACTTTCACATGCTTAGAATTTATTCCAACTCTGTTCTGGCATGAACTTTCACAGCTTACTCTGAAAATCACAGTGCACCTACTTTTTCTTGTTATTTTGGTTTGGTTCTGTGAGTTTTATAATAGCTGTTGGCGAAAGGTAGTCAGGTTTTGACCAAACCCAGATTTTCCCCGGACTTTATAAATGGGGCTTTTCACAGCAAAAACCCAAAAAGAAATTTCATATCCCAAATATAAAAGAATAATGGATCTCAAGATGCACTGCATTGCTAATGTTTAACATTATAACTTTATAAAGATGCAGTGAGTACCAGCTCTATGTCAGACACTTGTGCTTGGCTTGGACTGGGCAGGAGTGCAGGTGATAGAGGGATATGACCAAGGAAGGGTGTATACGGGACAAAAAGTATATGGCAGGGCCCCTGCACACAAGAAGCAGAAATAAACAAGGTAGGTAAGTCACAGAACCAAGCTACAATATGAGGCATCACCGAGCAGGTGCCCAATGACTGCTAATGAGAGCTGCTCTGAACTGAGCGCTACGTGCTCAGCCCTTTACGTGCATCACCTCATGGGAGCCTCAGACAAGTCCACGGAATAAGTATCCATTTTACAGAGGTGGAAACTGAGGCTGAGGGAGATACAGGAATTTCTCCCTTGACCCCAGAACCAATAAATGTAAGTGACCGGGTTAGGACATGCACCCTTGCTTGTCTGAGGGCAAAGCCAAGCCACGTCTGTATCAAGACAACATGTACTCCAGTTAAGAGAAAGAAGAATCCCTGTGGTCAATGTCTCTGAGAGAAAGACTTTGTCTTTTTATACATTTATTGTGCACAGAAGGGGCACTAACTGAATTGTAAAACTTTTAAAAAATGAAATGCAAATCTTATTTCAAGTCACTATCAGACCTGAGGGACAGGGAGCTAATAAAATTAGGTTGAGTAACTGAAGGGATGTGTAAGTTCCTGTATCAGTATCACTAATAGCTACTGAAAACTCCTTTCGGTACCATAGTTTTTTATGCCTCCAGGCTTCTGCAGAACAGAATTCTGTCTTCAGTTTAGGGAATGCCCATTCAACCTTGCAGCCCAGCTCAACCCCCCACTCGTGTCTCTCTCCAATTCCCTTTTTCTTTTACTAAAGTGGGAGCTGTTTAAGAGTGGGAACTACATCTATTTTCAGAGAGTCAGGACAGCATAAGAGAGTTCTCAATGAATATTTAATAAAGAAACAGATCCTTCAATCTTGAAGCTTTTGCATGAAAATGATACTGACTTTTTACTGGGTTCCAGCAATTACTAGTAAGACACTGGGCTTTTCAGAAGCTTTGAAAATGTGGAATCAATAAATAAGGCTGAGTATAATGTAAGAGTGTTAAATAAGGTTATGTCAGTTACTCCAGACTGATCAATGCAGGCTGAAATCAAAACGAACAGCTCATCCACTCTCATGATTGCAGTAAAGTCACAAGAGAAAATGGACAGAAAAATCCACGCTGGTCTTGACTGCTAACGACTGCTCTTTTAAGAAAAATTCTACTTTCAGAGTGTATTGAGATATATACATTACCATATGTAAAACAGATAACCAATGCGAGTTTGATGCGAGTTTGATGCATGACGTAGGGCACCCAAAGCTGGTGCTCTGTGACAACCTGGTAGGATAGGGTGGGGAGGGAGGTGGGAGGGGGTCACAGGATAGAGGGGACACATGAATACCCATGGCCGATTCATACTCATGTACGGCAGAAACCATTACAATATTGTAATCATCCTCCAATTAAACTAAATAGTTTTTTTTTAAGTGGCTCTAAATTGGTTTATAGATTGCACACTGATGGAAGCCAAACTATAAAAGGAAAACTTTCAGGAAGTCAGCAAACACATAGCCTTCCAGAATAATGAAATGCTATAAAATAATTATCAATGCCTGAAGGAGGAAGAGTATGGGAACAGAGCTGAATACGATGCCCCTGATATGTGAAAGCACTAAAGGGAGACATCAACAATATCATCATTCTTGTGAGGATATTAATCTTTCAGAGGAAATGAAAACCTAAAGCACCAACTGCACCAAGCAGCTGCTGTTTTAATGCGGCTGAATGATTCAGGAAAGGAGCAGCCAGTCACACAAGAATCCCTATCGGTTGTGCCTTTGGACACTTTTTGGGGCTGGAAATTTCCAAGGTACCAAAAAGTCCAGGCTATTTTTCTCTCTTATCTTGCCAAATAAAAGAAGCTCAAAGAATTGTAAAGCAAACTCTGAAGACTGAAATATAAAGTAATCTCACTTTATTTCATAAAGGTAGTCTCCAAAGGTATCTTCAGAGATAAGACCCAATCTAAATACACTAAAATAACAATGTTTACAGAAAACTGGTAAAGAAGGAAAGTAAAAGCTCTCTGAGTAAGCTACTTTGTAGGCCTGAGTTTTTTCAGACTGGGCTTTCTCAAAGAGGGAAAACTTGTAAGTGAACAGCACTCAATTTCTGGAAACCTCCATGAGCCTTACTGCTGGGTGCTCCCCTGTAATGGAGGATCAGAGATTTATAACCCAAATACCCACAAGGAAAGAAAGAAAGTGAAGTCTGACTATTTGCAACCCCATGAACTGTAGCCTGCCAGGGTCCTCCATCCATGGAATTTTCCAGGCAACAGTACTGGAGTAGGTTGCCATTTCCTTCTCTAGGGGATCTTCCCGACCCAGGGATCAAACCCGGGTCTCCGACATTGCAGGCAGATGCTTTACCTTCTGATCCACCAGGGAAGCCCACCCACAAGGAAACACTCTCTCAATATCCTTTAATAAAAGGACTCTGCAACAAAAGCAGTTAAGTTCTATCTGCAAGGCATGTCAGCATCTTTCTGCAATGGCCATCAAGTTTTGGGACCTAAACTCCTTGCAAAATTCTTGTCAAAAAGAAATTAGGCCTAGATAGATAGGGGTGTGTCTGTGCGTGTGTAAAATACTTTTTTATTCTGCCAAACCACAAAACTGCTTAACAGGGATTTTTGCCATTTTCTTTTCTTTTTCTGATTTAAGACTTTTTTTTTTTCAAAGTCATCTTTTTCTAGAAAACTTAAATCAGAAAAATAAAAGTATTAATATGTATGTGTCCTAGATGCTTTGAGACAGTCCTTTATTATTTTCCACCAATGTTTAATCGTTATGGATAATCAAATGTGATTTAATTCGTGCCACGGTAATACTTTTCAAATGTGTATAAATTCAGAAACCAGAAAGCACTTTTTGTAAAGACCATGTGTCCTAGTTTTTTGGTTCAGAAATAGTGATCACCATATTCTTAGCAGTAAGCTCATCCAAGCTCAGAGTTAAAAACCACTTAACTCCTCTGGTGTAAAACTGTTCTTTAAAATTTGTGTCCCAAATATTTTCTATAATGAGCAAGCAGCATGAAGAAAGAAACTATCTCCAACCTGGGATCTGGCATAAAATTAGGAATCATTAATGACCAGGAGCGGGAAGAATGATGCTAATACCATGATGTACATGCTAATATGCTTCCCTTGTGGCTCAGCTGGTAAAGAAACTGTCTGCAATGCAGGAGACCTGGGTACAATCCCTGGGTTGGGAAGATCCCCTGGAGAAGGGAAAGACTACCCACTCCAGTATTCTGGACTGGAGAATTCCATGGACTGTATAGTCCATGGGATCGCAAAGACTCAGAAACCGAGCGACTTTCGCTCACTATGTAATATACGCTAATATGGCATGGGGAAGTCTATTTCATGATTCAGATGATGTTGATATGTGTCTATAAACGGAGTCTTTCTACGTCCTCATTTTCTTAAACTTTTTTCCCCTGGTGAAATATCTGACTGTTAATAGCACAAGTACATGGTTAGTACTGCTTTTGACTTGATAGTATTTCTTTGAAAAAGAACAGGGAGAGTGTATCAGTTACCAACGTACTGCCTCTCAGCTCCGAAAGCACCCTTCTCTGCCATAAACAAACGCTCTTAAAGCGCTTCTCCTTTCAAGCATATGTGATGTTAAGCTTTCTCAGAAGAGGCTGGAGGGACAGTGCAAGCAGGAGGCAGCTCCCCTGAATGCCCAGCACTGGGGCAGGCTGTGTGGACAGGAGGTCAGTTAGTGGAGTGTGGCCCACTCACAGCCCAGGACCTGGTTCCTGTGTTACCTTGCAGCCTCAGCCTGGCCATAATCTTTTGGCAGTCTCTGTCAACGTGGATACCAGCGCCTCCACTGGCTCTGAAGGTCTTGTGGTCCCGCTGGTACCCAGACCCGGAGTGCACATCCACGGCACTGGCTGCCACTTGCTTGCTCCTTGCCGCACTCCGGAGGGCCATCTACGGTTTTCCCAGAGCTCGTGCGCCAGCTTGGGTCTAGCTAAACCAGCAAACGCCTCTGCTATGCCATGGGCAGAACCCTGCCTTCTCTGCTGAGGCCTGAACCCGTGGTAGTTTGGCCTTCCTTGGCGACACTCCCTTACCCCTAGTGAACCACAGAGAGTTTTCTCATACCTTGCAGTTCCTCATTTATCATAGGTAGTAACTCTTTGTATTTTTTCTTAATTTTTATTGGAGTTGATTTATTAACACAGTGCTGTGTTAGTTTCAGGTGTATGGCAAAGTGAATCAGCTATACACACACACACACACACACACACACACACATATATATATACACCACCACTCTTTTTTAGATCCTTTTCCCATACAGGTCATTACAGCATGTTGAGTCGAGTTTCCTATGCTCTACAGTAGGTCCTTACTAGTTATCTATTTTACATACAGTAGTGTCTAGGTGTCAATCCCAATCTCCCAATTTATCCCCCCCACCTTGGTCCCTGGTAACCGTAAGTTCGTTTTCTCTAAGTCTATTTCTGTTTTGCGGGTAAGTTCATTTGTACTGTGTTTTAGATGAATGACTCCTGGTATTAAGCCTCCCCTGTTAAACCTACTATGTGGCTCCTGTCTCCTGCTGGACCCAGGCTACTACCGGGAGGAAGGGCGCCACGGAGGACAACATGAGCGCGTGCCTGCCCACGAATGGAAAAATGTCCACCTGCCAAACCCCAAAAAGAAATTTCCATGTGAAAAATGCCCAGACAATTTCAAATCCAGAAGAGCCTAGTATGCTTATTTACAGCCCAAATGAAGAACTAAAATACTCTCACCTGCTCCCACTGAAAACTGCACTAATGATGAACAGAAAAACAATCTGTGGTTTAGCCAGACAACTGAAAGCTACTCAGTGGCCCAGAGGAGAGACTCCAGGTGCGTGCAACCACATGGACGAATTGCAAAGAGGAATGCTCAGCCAAGAACCCAATACAGAAGACTACGGACTGAATGGCTCCATCCAGAGAGCATCACCGGAGAGACAGAGCTGTCAGGACAAAAGGCAGGGCACGAGGGGGACTCCTGGAGGCGATGCAAGTGTTCTCTGTCCTGACTGTGGTTGTGTTTACGCCACTGTATACATCTGTCACAACTCTGCAAACTGCACACTAATAAGCCAGTTTTACGGTTATAGCCTCCATAAACCTGATCTTATAAAGCAAAAAACAAATACATATAAAGAATTGTGGGGGACTTTCTTGGCAGTCCAGTGGTTAAGACTCTGCATTTCCAATGCAGAGAGCATGGGTTCAGTCGCTGGGTGGGGAACTAAGATCCCACAGGCTACACAGAGTGGCCAAAAAAAATAAAATTTTTTTTAAATAAAAAAAAAAAAAAACCAACTGTGGAAGGTAGTTCATATAATACTTAAAGGGAATTTTATACCTTACATGGATAGATTACAGAGATGATTTAAAATTATTACATTTAATTATCCAGTTAGAGAATAAAAAGCCCAGGAAAAACCACAGAAAGTAGATATGGGTAATATAAAATTATGAATTCAAAAGCTAAAGCTCAACAAGGATCTCCCAAACCAAAAGCTGATTCTTTCAAATGACTAAAAGAAAACACATACACACACACACACACACAGAAAACTGCTGACAAGTTTAATGAAGAAAAAAGAGGAAACAAAACTACTGAGAATGAAAAGCAAGTTGGACTACAGAGTCTATAAATTTTTAAATCTAAACCTTTCTGTCAAAAAATCTAAAAACTTATACAAAATCAAGATTTCCAGGTAGGGAAAAAAAATACCATAGATTTACCTGGAATCAAACCAAAAAAACCACGGACTAAGAAATCTGGACTTCAAGGATACAGGATGAACTGAATTCCAGTTCTCCCAACAAGGCAGATTCCTCCTATGGAAGAAGGGAAATCTCCAGGGGCCAGAATCATTGTTATATTAATAACAGTAATCCTATCTTCTTATAATTCTAACAGTGCAGTTTCTGGTAAATCAAGAAAATATAAAGGATGACAGAATGGAAGGCTAAACAGAAGCCCCCACCACCCTACCCGCCCTGGTTGCCTTGGTGAGAGGTAGGATATAAAGAAACTGGTATATAATGATTATAGTAATAATTACAATTATATAAGCCAGTATTTTTAAAACATTATTCTTAGCTGGTCACTATATCAAGCACTTTTTGTGTATTATCTCATTTGATTGTCATTAAATCTTACAGCTGTGACTGTTCACCCAATTGTATAGATAATCTGAGGCATGCAGAATGACATACTTTGTCTGAGGTTACAGTTAGCAGGGGACAGAGACTCAGACTGACTGGCTTTCTCCATCTGTAAAATGGAAAATCCAGATAATCCCAACTAACCTCTTGGAAAGGTTTTGTGAGGAATAACCAAAATAAACACGTGGGTAGAAGTCACCTGAGGACAAATTTTGGCTGAAATAAAAAAACACAGTATCTTCAGGCAGACCTTTTAAAGCAATAGTATGTATATTTCCCAACTATGGAATCCTCTCTTCGCAGAAACGACCAGAGGTGGTCAAGAAGGGGCTTTCCTGGTGGTCCAGCGGTTAAGACTCCATGCTCCCAATGCAGGGGGCACGGGTTCAATCACTGGTCAGAGCACTAGCTCCCACACGCGGCAACTAAGACCCAGCACAGCCAAATAAATAAAAGCTAAAAAATCAAGGAAAAGACAACCCACAGAATAGAGAAAAAAAAAAATTTTTTTTTTTAAAGCAGGTAAGAAAATGCCAGATGATGTCTCTTGTTGGAGAACAGCAGGACTGTAACACGCGCCCTTTGCGGCCCTTTCCACCCTGAAAGCCCAGCACTCTTCTGGCTGACACGCGGCCAGAAGAGCTTATGGAGGGAGACACGGCTTCTAGGAATTCAAGACCCAGGCCATGCGTTGCCTGCACTGTCAGTGAAGCCCAGTCGACATGACCTCAAGACAGCCCTTCCTAGAGCCTGACGTTGTCAATACACTGTTCACGGGTCTTAGGATCTATTTCTGCTCTTCTGTTCTAAGCCACCTATATCTAAATTATTTCTTACTCCTGTTCTCACTGCCACTACCCAAATTCATGGAACCCATGGTCTGGACTCTGCTCTTTGGCTCACCATGTGGCTGAGATAAAAAAAAAAAAACCCATCCTATGTTGTAATAGCTGAGAAGAGCATAACTGGCCATGAGGACTGAACTTAAAAGAAAGAAGTGCCAAGCAGACAGGGCTCAGGCCGTCTCAGAACCAAACAGAGGCAATGAGAAGCAGTGTTAAGCTCACACAGGCTGATATCATTCTTTTTTTCCCCTGAAATTGGAGTATATTTGCTTTAGAAGGTTGTGTTAGTTTCTGCTATACAGCAAAGCGAATCAGCTACACACACACACACACACACGTGTGTGTGTACAGCCACTCAGTCAGCCATGTCTGACTCTGTGCGACCCCGTGGACTGTAGCCCACCAGGTTCCTCTGTCCATGGAATTCACCAGGCAAGAGTACTGGAGTGGGTTGTCATCTCCTACTCCAGGGGATCTTCCCAACCCAGGGATTGAACCTGCATCTCTTGCATCATATATATATATATATATATATATATTTACCTCCTCTTTTTTGGATTTCCTCCCCATTTAGGTCATCACAGAGCACGGAATCCCCTGTGCTACATAGTAGGTTCTCACTCGTTATCTATTTTATACACAGTAGTGTATATATAGGGATTGAACCTGCATCTCTTGCATCATATATATATATATATATATATATTTACCTCCTCTTTTTTGGATTTCCTCCCCATTTAGGTCATCACAGAGCACGGAATCCCCTGTGCTACATAGTAGGTTCTCACTCGTTATCTATTTTATACACAGTAGTGTATATATGTCAATCCCAATCTCCCAGTTCATCCCCCCACCCGCCATCCCCCCACCCCAGGCTGAGAGCGTTCTAAGCAACCCTCTGGGGGTCACAAGCCACAGTGCTGAAGGCTTGCTCTTGGAGCCATGTCAATAACCAAGTTAAAAACCAAGCTTCCCTCAGCTGCACGATTCCCCAGCAGAACAAGGCCGCTGTGACTCAAGACAAAGACGACATTCATCTGCCATGTGGTTTCTCAAAGCATATCTAAACAGCAGGTTGCCCGGGCAATTTTGGATACATATTTCTTTTTCCGACTGCTGTTCTTGGCCGGTTTTCTGACAGTAAAAAGTACAAGATCTCGTTATATTCCTGCGTACAAATGAATTCAGCCTTAACATACTTTAAGCCCAGCTTTACAGGAAAAATAAGAAATCTGAAACAAAAATAGTATACCTTGTCAGGAACAATTTAGGACAGTCTTCTCACCAGGAGCTGCTCGGCGTGGTTACCCCAATAAAGACCATTAACGTGCAACTGTGTTTATCCTGGCTGGCTCTGGGCACTCACAAGGCACTGCAGGGTAGGAGGCCAGAGTACTAACCACGGTCTCCATTCACCTTTCTTTCAGCACAGGATTATGAAAAGAAGGTCATCAAAGGAAGGGTAACAAGCACACAAGCATGGAGTTAGTCCAGGACAGAGAGATGGTGACAAGAGATGGTGCTACAGAGAGAGTAGCATCTGAGGTTTAAAATCCTGACTTCATTCACACACTCCCCCGACAAAACACCACCAACAAAAGCAAACAGGAAGCCTCAATTCCTAAACCTCTCACTGACAAGAGAGAAAGCCTGGCTTAGTAAGTTCGAATGATCTCAAAGCAACCTGTGTGCGTGCGAAGTTGCTTCAGTCTTGTCTCTGTGTGACCTCATGGATTGTACCCCGCCAGGCTCCTCTGTCCATGGGGCATGGGGTTCTCCAGGCAGGAATACTGGGGTGGGTAGCCATTCCCTTCTCCCGGGAATCTTCCCGACCCAGGGACTGAACCTGGGTCTCTTATGTCTCCTGCACTGGCAGTTGGGTTCTTTATCACTAGTGCCACCTGGGAAGCTCCTCAAAGCAACCTAACTTCAACCAAAAAAGCTCCCAATACTGAACATCAAATGAGAGGAGAATGAGGAAGTTAATCAAAATAGCATGTGGAGGAATTCCCTGCTGGTTCAGTGGCTAAGACTCCATGTTCCCAATACAGGGGACCTGGATTCAAACCCTGGTCAGGGAACCAGATCCCACATGCTGTAACTGAGCGCTCACATTCTGTAATGTAGATTGACGATCCCAGGTGCTACAACTAAGACCCAGCACAGCCAAATAACTAAATACATATTTTTTAAAACAAATAAATTACAAGATGTGGTGAACTATTACATAACCATCAGAATGACAATTTTATAGATGTTTCTAATAATATGAAAAAATGTCTGACATGTTAAGTGAAAAAAAAAAATCAAGATGCCATATTATATACACAAAATGATTTCAGCTGTGTACAATATATAAGAAATCGGAAATGAATACATTTAAACGTGAACTGGGATTATTGTTGGGGGTGGTGGAACCATGGAAGAAATTTTCTTCTCTAAGCTTTTCAACTTCTAAATGTTATACAATGGGCATGTATTCTTTTTACACCTTAAAGGCAGGAAAACAGCATAGCAACATCCAGAAGAGCAAACCAGCACTAAAAAAGAAGGTAAGAAACAGCATTTATTAAGGGCTTAGTACAGGCCAGGCAATGGTCCTTAGGGCTTCACATGCATTAGCACATTTGCTTTTACAACAACCCAATGAGATGAGTGTGACTTCTATCCATATCTGATAAGGAAACTGAAGGTTGGCCAGGTGGCATAACAGATGGATAAGACAGGACATGAAGCCGAACAGCATGGCCGGTGGTTTTAACCAAGACTTAAACTACCTCTCGAACACAACAGCAGAATCTGCCCTTCTGCCTGCAAGCTGGACCTAAAAACAAGCATCGATGATAAAAATCTTCTTGACACTATCATAATGGAGGAGAATGACTACAAAAGAGGAGTCTGCCCAGATGCTAAGATACTTGGGTTTGAGTTTTCAAATTGGAAGAACTAAAAGCACTTTCTAATTAAAGTTTTAAAGAGAACTGATGCCGAAGAATTGATGCTTTTGAACTGTGGTGTTGGAGAACACTCTTGAGGGTCCCTTGGACTGCAAGGAGATCCAACCAGTCCATTCTGAAGGAGATCAGCCCTGGGATTTCTTTGGAAGGGATGATGCTAAAGCTGAAACTCCAGTACTTTGGCCACCTCATGCAAAGAGTTGACTCATTGGAAAAGACTCTGATGCTGGGAGGGATTGGGCGCAGGAGGAGAAGGGGACGACCGAGGATGAGATGGCTGGATGGCATCACTGACTCGATGGACGTGAGTCTGAATGAACTCCGGGAGTTGGTGATCGACAGGGAGGCCTGGAGTGCTGTGATTCATGGGATCACAAAGAGTCAGACACGACTGAGCGACTGAACTGAACTGATGTGAAAGAATGAATCATCGCTGTAGGTGAAAATATACCAGCACAACAAATTCAACCCACAGCTGAATTCTACAATACAAGAGAAAGCTGGGAATCACTGTCAAAAGAAAGACCTCAGGTAGCTAGCTATTCATCAAACTAATAAATAAATAAGGAAATAAAAGCATTTTAAGTTGGTGCTAGTGGTAGAGACTGGCTAGTTGGCACTAGTGTTGTGACTGTGTGGATCACAACAAACTGGAAAATTCTTCAAGAGATGGGAATACCAGACCACCTTATCTGCCTCCTGAGAAATCTGTATGCAGGTCAAGAAGCAACAGTTAGAATTGGACATGGAACTATGACTGGTTCCAAACTGGGAAAGAATTACATCAAGGCTGTATATTATCACTGTGCTTATTTAACTTAGATGCAGAGTATATCATGAGAAATGCTAGGCTGGATGAAGCACAAGCTGGAATCAAGATTGCTGGGAGAAATATCAAAAACCTCAGATATGCAGATGACACCACCCTTATCGCAGAAAGAGAAGAGGATATGAAGAGCCTCTTGATGAAAGTGAAAGAGGAGAGTGAAAAAGTTGGCTTAAAACTCAACTTTCAGAAAACTAAGATCATGGCATCCAGTCCCATCACCTCGTGGCAAATAGATGGGGAAATAATGGAAACAGTGACAAATTTTATTTTCTTGGGCTCTAAAATCACTGCAGATGGTGACTATGGCCATCAAATTAAAAGACACTTGCTCCTTGGAAGAAAGGCTATGACAAACGTAGACAACATATTAGAAAGCAGAGACATTACTTTGCTGACAAAGTTCCATCTTGTCAAAGCTATGGTTTTTCCAGTAGTCATGTATAGATGTGAGAGTTGGACTATAAAGAAAGCTGAGCACCAAAAAATTGATGCTTCTGAACTGTGGTATTGGAGAAGACTCCTGAGAGCCCCTTGTACCACAGGGAGATCCAACCAGTCCATCCTAAAGGAAATCAGTCCTGAATATTCACTGGAAGGACTGATGCTGAAGCTGAAGCTCCAATACTTTGGCCCCTGAGGCAAAGAACTGACTCATTGGAAAAGGCCCTGATGCTGGGAAAGATTGAAGGCAGGAGAAGAAGGGAACAACAGAGGATGAGATGGTTGGATGGCATCACCGACTTGATGGATATGAGCTTGAGCAAGCTCTGGGAGTTGGTGATAAACAGGGAGGCCTGCTGTGCTGCAGTCCATGAGGTGGAAAGAGTTCACTGAGAGACTGGACTGATAGTGGTAGAGAACCCACCCACCTGCCAATGCAGGAGACGTGAGATACGGGTTCAAACCCTGGGTCAGGAAGATCCTCTGGAGGAGGGCATGGCAACTCACTCCAGTATTCTTACCTGGAGAATCTCACGGTCAGAGAAGCCTGGAAGGCTACAGTCTGTGAGGTCGCAAAGAGTCGGAAACGACAGAAGCGACTTAGCACACTTAAGTTATAATTACTAAGGTTTGGACAAAGAGGACCTGAATTTGCCCTCCAAATACGAAGTACCCAGCAGCAAGGGGCACTGACTCTTAAAGACTAGAGAATAGAAAGAAACTTAGGAGAAAAAGAAAAAAGCATTGTACTTGATGCCAAATTATATAACCTGCAACCAGCCTAAGAGGATCCCGACTCTTTTTTCAGTCCAGCATTGAAGGCCTTTGGTCAGAAAGAATCAATTTTGCTTGGCAAAAAAGGCATCAAGACATAGAAGTGCTCTGGATCAAATTCTGTAGAATCAGCCTCTTTGAGATGCATTAAAGTTAATGCCAAAACCAATATGGTGTTCTGTTCACAGCTCCTTTCTAGAGGCTTTAAAAGGAGAAAAATATTTAAACTCAAAGTCTGAAGTAGAAACTTGCTATCTGTAAAAATGAAGCCACTTTAATAGCTATGAGACACCATTGAGATTTGATAATTCCAAATTCACCATGTATAATAAAAATACTGGTTGTTAGGGAAATTGGCTAGCTGTTTAGAAAAATATAAAACTGGACTGCAACCTTAGTCTTCATACCAAGACACATCCTGACAAGATAAATATTGAAAAAGAAAAACATAAACATTCTAAAACAAAGTAAGGGTCAATATTTTATAATGCTGGGATCTGAAAAATTTCTAAACATGGCATTAAATTCCAGAAACCACAAAGGAAAAGCTGCTAAATGAAAATACATAGAATTAAAAATATCTGAACAGACATCTTGCATAAAGTTTTTTAAAACTAGGAAAATATCTTTATTTAAAAATTCATAAGCTCACTTGATATATGAAGAACTCTTTGGAATCAATAGAAAAATAAAAACTCCACTGACAAATAACACAAAGTGACAATTTAGACACCAAAACGATAGGGGAACGTGCCCATCTGTATCACAATCTCAAATTTATAAGGTTTGATGCTCAAGTGTTCTACTTGTAAGAATTACTTCTAAGGACATACATATCGTGCAAAGAGGTTCATTAAAGCATGCTTAATTTCAAAAAGCTGGACGCTACCTCGCGGTCCATGATTTAGGGATTACTTAAATCAGAGGTCACAAACGCAGCTGTTTTCAGAAGCCAGTACAGCCAAGGAAAATGATCTCAATGGGCCAATTTTAACACAAGGAAGCAGGAAGTGGTAAGATCCGGGGTGAACTGGAGAGTGCAAACCCTTTTTGGTAATCCAAACAGTAAAAATTATGTGCTCATGGCCACACTGGCTCTCCCTTCCCCAGTCTCCACGGCCCCTCAGGGTTGGATGTGTGATCCAGGGCACGTATGGCAGCCTGATCTCTCTGAGACACACCCAATAGGATCCCCTTACTGTGAATGCGGGATGCTCCTCTATCCCATCGCACCTGAGAGGCTACAAAAGAGTTCACTGATGCCACATCACTGACTCCCAGAAGCGGATAAAACCTTGAAGGCCACAGTCTACACATTCCTTGAGGCTGTCGTCAGTTCCGCCTTGTTGAACAGTCCCAGGTACAGAAGGAAGACAGTGGGAAGGGAAGGCAGGGATAGGGGGGAAGGCCAGTAGTCAGGGAAGAAGGCTTTCTTGTGGGATTTTCATTTTTCATAAGAACAAAACTGAGACGGGAGGAGAGGTCGTGTGAATGAAAAAAAGGCATAAAAAAGTCCTCCGAATCACATACCTTCTATGGAAGTGTCCCTAAAACTGCACACACTGATCAAATACCAGGAAATCAGGCACGATTTCTGAAAATTCTCGCGCAGAGTGCTGAGTTCACAGCACCATCGTTACGTGTTCCTTCAGCAATAAACTTCTGGGCAGCTGTTGGCCTCGTTAACCAAGCTGGCACAGGGCAAGGCTGCCGCGGATACTGTGACATGAAGTGTGGTATTTTTCTCCCAAGATCTTAATTCATCCCAGGAACAGGTTTAACTAAACTCATCCCAGAATGGTTGCAGATTATAATTTCAGTCTGGGCAGCACGTCAGATGCAGAAAATGTCCACCTGAATGTGGAATGGAATATTTCTTCCCAGAGAAAAGAACTTGCCGCTCGGTCCTGCCCCATCTGGGCTAAGAACCCTTGGAAGAGGACAGCCAATTCCTTGATTTTACTGCATTTTAAATACCACTTCCTTCAGTTCAGTTCAGTCGCTCAGTCGTATCTGACTCTTTGCGACCCCATGAATCGCAGCACGCCAGGCCTCCCTGTCCATCACCAACTCCCGGAGTTCACTCAAACTCATGTCCATCGAGTCAGTGATGTCATCCAGCCATCTCATCCTCTGTCATCCCCTTCTCCTCCTGCCCCCAATCCCTCCCAGCATCAGAGTCTTTTCCAATGAGACAACTCTTTGCATGAGGTGGCCAAAGTACTGGAGTTTCAGCTTTAGCATCATTCCTTCCAAAGAAATCCCAGGGCTGATCTCCTTCAGAATGGACTGGTTGGATCTCTTTGCAGTCCAAGGGACTCTCAAGAGTCTTCTCCACAGTTCAAAAGCATCAATTCTCCGGTGCTCAGGTTTCTTCACAGTCCAACTCTCACATCCATACATGACCACAGGAAAAACCATAGCCTTGACTAGACGGACCTTTGTTGGCAAAGTAATGTCTCTGCTTTTCAACATGCTATCTAGGTTGGTCATAACTTTCCTTGATCTGCTAAATTCCCAAAGAGGCACATCAGATGGAGATTAGTGGCTGCCGCGCATTAGGGAACGGTGTGAGAAGATGCACCTGTAAAAGCCAAGGGGAGCGATCCTCGTGGTGACGGAACTGTTCTTTCATCCCTGATGGATACTTGTCTCTCATCTGGATGGATGAATCTCGATAGCCTCGTTGTGAAACTGTGCTATGATTTTTCAAGATGTTACCACTGGGGAAACTGGTAGAGAGAGCAGTGGTCCCCAGCCTTTTTGGCACCAGGGACTGATTTCGTGGAAGACAAGTTTTTCATGAACCAGGAGGAGTGCGATATGGTTTTGGGATGATTCAGGCACATTACATTTATTGTGCACTTTATTTCTATTTTTATTATATCAACCCCACCTCAGATTATCAAACATGAGATCTCAGTGTTTGGCGAGTCCTGATATAGAGTACACAGTATCCCTCTGTATTATTTCACGCAACTGTATGTGAATCTACAGTTATCTCAAAACAAAAGTCTATATTCCTTTTTAAAAAGGGACATCCAAATCTGAAGGCTACAAAATCCCAGAATAGTCTTTACTACAATTGTGCTAAGTAAAGAGCAAACGGAAGTGATGGGTGGGCCTGTAAAGTCGATCTAAGTTTGCTCTTCCTCCAGCAGCTGCCCACCTTCTTCTGATCGGACGTGTGCAATCTGAACTCAGCTACATGGGCCAGGGCACTGGGCAGGTGACGGATTCCGGAAATGGCTCTGGGTCTCTTTATCTCATTCATTCTCTCTTACACTCACTCATATACATACACATTCAAGTGAGCTATTTTATATGAACAACCACACCCAGCCGGATTAAAACTGTCCTGAAAAAGAACACAATGTGAGAACTTTCTAGGTCCTACAGCTTCCAGGCAGGCACAGGAAGAGAAGACACACAAGGTCTGTAGGAATTGGTTAAGTTTGATATTCAAACCCCGTGCACAACGAAGTCTCAACAGAATTAAGCTCATTTCAGGTGTTAAGTGGGGCTTCCCTGATAGCTCAGTTGGTAAAGAATCCGCCTGCAATGCAGGAGATCCCAGTTCGATCACTGGGTCGGGAAGATCCCCTGGAGAAGGGATATGCTACCTACTCCAGTGTTCTTGGGCTTCCCTTGTGGCTCAGCTGGTAAAGAATCTGCCTGCACTGTGGGAGACCTGGGTTCGATCCCTGGGTTGGGATGATCCCCTGGAGAAAGGAAAGGCTACCCACTCCAGTATTCTGGCCTGGAGAACTCCATGGACAGTCCATGGGGTCACAAAGAGTTGGACACGACTGAGCGATTTTCACACAGATGTTAAGCAAATACTTCAAGGCAAACCCCATTTAACTAGGAGGCGGAAACGGCAGCAGCAAGGCCCTGGACAGAGCTGTGAGGTGAGTTTGGGGCTTGTCTCCTGCCTCTCTTGTTTGGGACAACACACCTCATCGTCTTTAACTCTTTCCCTCTGGTAGTTCATCTCTCCCACCAAAATCTTACAAATCAATATAAAATTTACTAAATGCCTACTATGTGTGAAGCACTCTTTTCAACAGTTTAAAAGCCTCTTCTAATTTAATCTTCCCAATAACCCTGAGGTAAATATGATTAGTGATTCGAGGTTAAGGGACTTGCCCAGAGCTACAGATCTCAACAGTGAAGCAAGGATTGAATCCAGGTGTGTCTGGCTCTCGCTCAGTATGTTACCCTGCCTCCTGGCTCCATGTTGGTCTCCAGGGTGTCCAGAGCACCTCCCCGCATTGTAAAAAGACAGGAGGGACAAAAGCCTGACATACACCGAGCATCTTTTATATGCCTGACACAGGCTCTCTCTTTCCAGCTCAAATAACCCCTTCGGAGGTATGCATCATCTCCATTTTAAAGATTAGCAAACAAAGCCTGAGAGAATTTGAGGGCTCTTGAAGACTTTTTCATCTCACTTTCACGTAGCAGATGAAGAAACGAGAGCCTCAGAAAGATTAGGTGGCTTGCTGAAGGACACAAAGGTGGTTACTGTCACAGCCGAGGTCTGGCTGCCAACCCACCGCTCTCTTTCACCGCGTCTAACCTCTCACTCTGAAAGGAACCAACATTATTAATAATAGAGCAGGAATGCGAGGCACTTTGCTAGATGCTTTACGTGCTCTCTCCACCTCTGAGGGAGGGGGTTCCCAACACTGCTGTTCCAATCAATGCTTTCTACTAACATGGACCACAGAAGGGGACCTCGACTTAAATGTCACACATCAGTTCTACCGGGTAGTTAACATGATCCTCTACACACAGACGAATGGATATCACAGGGAGAAAATATGGAAAGACTTGGAAAATTTGTCACAAGAGGCACAAAGGGTCTCAACAATGTAATCAAACGATGCTTTCTGAGCGCCTGTGTGCCCCGACGGTTTGCCAAGGGCTGGGCCCCACCGAGAAAGACGATTCAGCCCCCGAATCAATGAACACTCACCACCGGCGCACGTGTGATGCTTCTTGCTACAGAAGCATGTTATTCTGAAAACAGCAATGGTCTCGACATCAGAAAATCTAAACTGAGAGCCTAACTTCACCATCCATGAATCAGGTGCCCTGGGCCGGGGGAGAGGGAGGTGGGGGCACGTGAGTGAGAGTGTCTGGGCCTCTCTGTCAAGGAGGGGGAAGAGCTGGCATCTTCTGGGCCGAGATGCTGTGAGAGGCGAATGGACCAAGACGCCTGAGGGGCCTGGCGTGGGATAAACACCCAGTAACTGCTATTACCCGTTCTTCTCAAATTCTACACCTGAAGAGAGCACATGTCCCTGAGAGTGAAACTGAAACGGAGACCAACGGGGAAACGGAGGTCCTGGTCCGAGGGCACCAAGCTCAGGGGCACAAGACGAGCACGGCTTACAGATGCACCGCCAGGCTGCGGCGGCGCCGCGGCAAACAAGCCGGTGCTGTGTATCCCTCAAAGTCCGCCAAGACGGGAGTGCCTCCGTCAAGTGTTCTTATCAAAAACACAAAGACTATACAGTAAAGTAAATACAGAAGGTGGGAAGGAAAAGAAGACAAGAGGATGAACAGCCAATATGGTTACTGGAGTGGGAGGCACAAACTGTTGGGCGTTAAGACAGGCTACTAGGAGGCATTACACGACCTGGGGAATAAAGCCAACATTTTCTCATAACTGTAAATGGAGTGGAATCTTTAACAACTGTATTAAAATTTTTTTAATTAATAAAAAGTTAGTAAAAATATTCAGCATCTACCACTAAGGTAAGAAGAGCAAATTTACAGAAAAGTTAACACTGAAGAGATAACAAGGTTATGACGGAGGAAAAATTCGGGAAGAAGTGCTTGAATGAGACCGAAAGGCACCAGAAGGCATAGCAATTGTTTGCTGTAGCCATTAAGACTCCTCTACAATTGATACCTTTGTTTTCACAGTTACATTTCGTCAAAACTCAATAACAATGTCTTTTTATAGTTAGCATGACAGTTCCTGAACAACAGCAGGATTACTGTAACACTCACAGTTACAAAGTAAATAATAAAGGACATTAAGAGAAGGTAAAAATCACACTGTTCGGACAAGGGGAATTAGTTACGTAAATACGGAAATGCAAAGCCTGTCAATCTGCATGCACTCTGAATAAGCATGAAAAAAATTCAAGTCAATAATAAATACTCTTCTAATATTACAAAATTCCCAGTGAGATGTGACAAATCTGAAACCATTCTTCCTGGTCACTAGAACCCCCATCACGTACTATTTGAAAGAGGATTCTTTCACCTGCTTTGTAAAGTTAATTAAGTACGGAGTATGTCATTGAGTAAAGAAGCCGCCTGCCAACACAGGAGACGCAGGTTCAGTCCCCGGGTTGGGAAGATCCCCTGGTGGAGAAAATGGCACCCCACTCCAGTATTCTTGCCTGGAAAATTCTAAGGACAAAGGAGCCTGGTGGGTTACAGTCCATGGGGTCACAAAGAGTCAGACATGACTGAGCATGCATGCATGTCACTGGAGCTCACAATTATTTTGTTTTGTTTTTCCTGTAAGAAAATACCCAAGAGTAAACAGAGGCAGGAAGCAACCTGGGAGTTTTGGTTCGAGACTTGATTTTGGCATTAAGTAGGAAAGCTGTCTTTTAGCGTCTGGATTTCAGATATTCACTGGATTTCAGATATTCAAACTATAAAAGGGATTAAAAAAACTCGTCTTGCCCCCTCAGAGGTACCCTGTAAGAATCGCCAAGTTAAAGAGAAAAATACGAATGCACCTTTAACTGTATTAAATGGTGTATTAACAAAAGTGATGATAATATTATCGTCAAGAGCAACAGATGCATTCCAGAAGGCTGGGCTTAACTGCCCCTTTGGCCTTCTCTCTGGATTATCTGTTCTTATTCAAAGACCTAGTTTTTTTTAACAAAGATAAACAGTAAAATAATAATAATAAAGTAAACACTAACAGTAATATACAATGAACCAAAAGCAAACATAAACAACCTTACAATCCTCGGCTAATAGAATTCTATCACTGTTCTAAAAATAAACATGATTCAAAAAACCCCAACCGACAGTCATGTGATCCTTTCTCTAACCCTGGAGGAAAAGCAGGACAGGTGGAATTACATTTGAGTTTTATAGACTGCAAACCTGAAACACAAGCCTGAAAGAGAAAAGTCACCCATCCTAGTTCCCAGCTAAAGCCAGGGCCATTCAACCCTCTTCTGACATACTTTGCTATTCATTCTCCTGGTCTAGGAGAGTTACAAGGCACCCCTATTTTCAAGGAAACTCACTTCACATAATGTCCAGCTTCCAGGCTGATGAAGTAATGGTATCAGTAATTTGACACAGCTGGCAACCTCTCTATCATAAGGAAATTCTTCCACCCAGGAAGCTGCGCACACAAGCAGAGAGACGGTGACATCTACTGGTGAAAGTGTGCACTGCAGTGGAAGCTGAGTGCTTCAAGATTTGAAAAAGATCAGTACTGTTAATAGGGGTGGGCACAAAGGGGTTGGAGAAGGCAATGGCACCCTACTCCAGTACTCTTGCCTGGAAAATCCCATGGACAGAGGAGCCTGGTAGGCTGCAGTCCATGGGGTCGCTAAGAGTCAGACACGACTGAGTGACTTCACTTTGACGTTTCACTTTCATGCACTGGAGAAGGCAATGGCAACCCACTCCAGTGTTCTTGCCTAGAGAATCCCAGGGATGGGGGAGTCTGGTGGGCTGCTATCTATGGGGTCGCACAGAGTCGGACACAACTGAAGCAACTTAGCAGCACAAAGGGGTTAAAGGGGTGGGTACAAAGCAAAAAACATATGGAATAGAGAAGTAGGGGAAAGCCAGCAAGCACTGGGATGTTCTAAAAATGTGACTCATGACCACTTAGGGTAATCACTTTTGGTAAAAATCCTGACTCCTTTCTTTTAGACCAGTTTTAAATCAGTCTCTTCCGGAGCAAGTTTTCTTTGGGAATGTATCTCTGATTTAATAATGAAAGTCAGTAGCAAATCACTGGGGAAAGGTGTTGAGGTCACTGAAATTTACTCCATGGATGATGTTTCAAGAAAGGAGGGGAGAGAGGAGGGAAAGAGAAGGAAGTTAACATTTATGAATGCCTATTGTATTGAAGGCACTTTATAAGCATTACCATGCTTAATTCTCACTCCCACATGAAAGTTATCCTATAGGTAATAGTATTATCTCCGTTTTACAGTGAGGAAACTGAGGCACAGAGAGAAGAAACTAGCCCCAAACTACTCAATAAATGGTAAAGTCAGGATTAGGTCAGACCTAAAGGTCTGACCGTATGATCTAAACACCTCAGGCACGCAAACCACCTCAACCAAAATCAACACCTACTACCCACAGGCATAATATATTTCCTTAGAAACAGACACCATTTCACATTTAAATGCATGTGAAATCTAACACTTTTCCTGTCCAAAAACTTGGATGTAAAGAGCAATCAAATAACACACAATGAGTTGTGTCTTTACAATACAATAAATTACCATTGATCAGCCTTCTCCTCACTGAACCATCTTTTTAGTGCTGTCAACACTTCCTTACACTGTCAGCTCACAATCTCAATAACATTAGCATCGAATTCCAATGGTGAGACGAAGACAGGAAAAGACACGCTTTCTACTCAGAATTATTGGTGCTTGGAGAGAACATGTCATCAAAGACAAAAGATGCTCAATTCTGTTGTATTTCGCTTGAGTGATGAAAAAGCGCTGGGATTTTTTAGTAAATGTGGTCACATTTGGGGAGGGGAATGATGTAAGTACTGCATTTCAGGGAATGAGAAAAGTCCTGCACTATCTTCCTTCTTTCAAAGGCACTAGGCTACAAAAGCAAATACTACTTTCAGAATTCTAACAGAGAGCGTCTTTGGATGGGCAGGAGAAATTTGGCATAAACCTTTTCCCTGTCTTTCTTAACATTTCATCTCCCAGGAATATGGATTACTGACCTGCCGAAAGTCCATGTGAGAAAAAAATGGGAGAGGAAGTGGAGAAGAAAGACTGAAGAAAGGATCTGACAGCTCAAAGGAAGAAGCGTGAAAAAAGATGGTCTAGGTACACAGACCACAACTCAGTGTCATGGCTGTGGATTCAGCAGAAAAAAAAAATTACACTTACCGCAACTGAAAATGGAAAACTCTACTTTCTACAGTAATAACTAATTCCCATTTTAAAGTATTTGGAAGGTTCTGATTGAGGACAGGTAAATGATACTAAACTTATGGTTGTTTTTCTTTTCTGACTTCAGACTTAGCAATATTAAAGTAACTGACCAAATCTGGCTTCAGGTGTAATGAGATTCAAATTAAAGAAATTTCAGGTTCTGATTACAACAAGTGGGAATCCCAGACCTCCAGGAATTCCTTCAGTTCTTAATATCAACCTGGCAACATTCTGGAGCATCTAACAATGTTTACTGGGACACTGATGACGCATGCTCCTGTGACACAGGTGTTATGGCTAAATTAGAATTTCATTAGTTTATATCACCAGCCCAAGATTGTAGCAGAGATATCACCAAATCAGTCTATTCATTGTTAATAAAAGACAACATAACTACAAAAAAGAAAAAAAAAGTTACAGATATTTAAAGTATGTAACTTGCTTCTCAAAACTGAAAGGCTACAGATATTAAATACCTTAAAAAACAAAGGTAGCAATTATAAAAAGTTTCGATCTCTGTTTATGAACAGGTTCATGAAGTGATCAACTTCAAAACCACTACAAACAACCTAAACATCTATCAACAGAGGACTGGCTGGATAGACTATGGTGCTCCTTCATGATATAATGCTAAAACATCAGGAAAAACGAAATAAGGACTATCCCTGTATACTGCTGTGGAGTGATTCCTAGGACACAGAGTTTAGTGACAACAGAAAAGCAGATGACAGTGTGTATCTTTATCTAAGAATGGGGTATCTTATGTGTATCTACTTAACCAAGAATGGGATATCTTAATGTGTATCTACTTATCTAAGAATGGACGTACAAATATCCATGTATTTGTATACCGTTGGCGAGTAATTCTGTTTTGTAGTTTGTCTTTGGAACCAATTAGTTTGTATAATTATAAAGTGAAACAATAAAAAACAATCTAAAAGCAGATAGCAAATGAGAAAAGAGCATGAGATGCTGAGGAAAACTGAACACCAGCAGGGCATTTTATAGTTTTAAAGAATTATTGTTCTTAATTTTTAAACGTATGATGATGGTATTATGGTTATGTTTTTTTTAAAGGGATCTTTTATAGATTCATATGGAAGTATTTAAAAATGAAATATGCCTGGAATTTGCTTCAGAATAACCATGTGGTAGGAGTGATAAGTAATAGAAGAGGAGGATTAGAGGAAATAAGACGAGCCACGAGTTGATGGTCGTTACAGTCGAGTAACAGGAGCTTCATTAGAGCCTGACTTACCAATGGAGGCAGGAATATTTGAGGATATGCATTTTTAAAACTCATCTTGAAACAAATGGACAATAAATCCAAAGATAGAAAGTTTTAGGAGTGTTTCTTTTACTTCCATAAAATGGCAGATAAAGTTTCAAGTTGTAGATACTTGGGTTCCCAAAAAACATTAAGAAGCATCGCTGCTGCTGCTGCTGCTAAGTCGCTTCAGTCGTGTCCGACTCTGTGCAACCCCATAGACAGCAGCCCACCAGGCTCCCCCATCCCTGGGGTTCTCCAGGCAAGAACACTGGAGTGGGTTGCCATTTCCTCTTCCAATGCATGAAAGTGAAAAGTGAAAGTGAAGTCGCTCGGTCATGTCCGACTCTTTGCGACCCATGAACTGCAGCCTACCAGGCTCCTCCGTCCATGGGATTTTCCAGGCAAGAGTACTGGAGTGGGTTGCCACTGCCTTCTCCAAAGAAGCATCCTTAGGACTATTAATTTAAACATGAGCAAAGCAAACATTTCTGCCACCATATCAATCATGAATTTAAATTATAAATAGACAGCAATAATTCTCATCACTCACCAAATGTCTAATTTCTAAAGAGTACAGCCAAAAGCAAAAAGTGCCATCCAATAAAAAATGAGTAGCTGACTACGTACGTCCTGACAGTTCAGGAAAGCTTAATAAAAGCCCAAAGAAATCTCTACTTAACAATCTGATTTGAAGGCCTAATCCAGGAAAGAATGCTTAAGATAGTCTCATAAAATCAGAGGTTTGTGTCACCCTCCAGGGAAAAAGTCAAAGCTAAAATGTATCCTTCACTACCACAGAAAGCCATCCAAATGGTTTATAACTATGCACAGAATCCAAACAGTCGATCTTGTTCAGGTTCTGCTGATCAAATTAATTTTGAATTAACAGTCTGGTGGTTTTGTATCCTGCTGGACCCATTATCAGACAACGTCAGAGGGCTGTTAGCTCTTTGCACTGCACTGGATTCTATTTTTAATTTCTCTGATACATCAAGGAAAAAAATCTAAGAGGGTGCTAACTATTACCAGAAAACCAAAAAGGGGGTACATTGGGCACTAATTTACTTCACCTGAAGAGCACACCATTGCCCCATGCCCCCTTCCTCACACCCCCACACCCACGTTCCAAACACCACGTCTTATGACTTCTGTCCATTCCACACCCCTTCTGCCTCCACACACACACACACTTCCCTCCCTCTCTGTGTGTCTCAGCCTGCAGGGCCCTCTCCCTCCTCCAGCTGCAGAGTTTCTATTCATCTTTCAAAACACACTTCAGATGAGATTTCTTGATGCTGTCCTTGGGGTTCTTTTTCCTGAGGTTCTTGCTCCCTCTTCTGGGCTCCTACAGCATTTTTTAATAAGTACTTTATGAACAGTCCCTTGGACTGCAAGGAGATCCAACCAGTCCATCCTAAAGGAAATCAGTCCTGGGTGTTCATTGGAAGGACTGATGTTGAAGCTGAAACTCCAATACTTTGGCCACCTGATGCGAAGAGCTGACTCATTTGAAAAGACCCTGCCTGATGTTGGGAAAGATTGAAGGCAGGAGGAGAAGGGGTCAACCGAGGATGAGACGGTTGGATGGCATCACCGACTCAATGGACATGAGTTTGGGTAAACTCCGGAAGTTGGTGATGGACAGGGAGGCCTGGCGTGCTGCGTTCATGGGATCACAAAGTTGGACACGACTGAGTGACTGGACTGAACTATGAACAGAATTTACCAGAAGAGCCTAGAGAGAGGCCAAAACAAGGTTAAGAGGACAGGCTCTGGAGCTGAATCCTTGCTCGGCCACTTATGATCTGTACAACTTTCATCGATGACTTACTCCCTTTAAGCCTCAGTGTTCTCATCCACAAAACGGCAATAATATTGCCTACCACCTGGAATGGTTATGAGAACTGAGCTAATGTTTATAAAGGACCTTAGACCCATGCCTGGCACACAGTAAGTTCTCAAGGAATGTAAGCTATTATTAGCACAAGGTATCGAAATTATTTGATTACCTTTTTAAGCTACACTATGTGCTTTCTCAGGGTAATGACTATATTTGTTGAATTAATTCAATTTACTAATGGCATTAAAGAATTATTACTGTTATTAATTTTTAAGAGTTAAGAGAATTAATTAATTCAGAGACTATCTCTGAGGTTAACTGAAAAGTCCGTACTAACTACAAGCTAGGCAATTGCTAGGTGTTAGGAATATGAAGATAAATAAAATTCCCAGCCATGAAGGCTTACAGTCTTGGCTACTCACACATAGAGGACTCAGTGTACACAGACTGAATGAGTATGTGGGGTCCAGTTACTATCAACTCTTTTTTAAAAGAGTAAGTCATAAGAAATCTGGAAACACTATTTGAATAAATAGGAAACTTACTCTTAGACCTTATATACCAAGAGCTGATAATCAGCAATCTTTGCAAAGTTACTAAGATTGAAAAGTACCGTGGTTCATCTAGGTCTATGGGAGCTCTGGCTAACTCCATTTAGATTAAAACCAGGAAGACCTCAGTAGAATTTTAAAAAGACATACCTCACTTTATTTTTTAAATTTAAGCAAGCAATATGTTAATATGGCCATACATTCTCACTGTAGAAACAGTTAAAACTGAAGTTCTTCTCCTCAAATGTAGTGACTCTTACCAAGTAGTTTCATATCCTTTTCTACCTATATAGTTGCATGTGTGCGTAACAGAAATATGTAGCACAGTTTGTGGTTTTCAAAAAATGTATACAAATAATATCACACTGTTTGCATTATTCTGCACTTTATTATTACACACAAAAATTCCTATATAGACACAGGTGTCTTTCTCAGCTCTGTCCTCTGCAAGGCCTTCTCTTACACTATCTCTTACTGTGCTCCTTTAAAACAATAATAGCCACTGTTATCTGAACTGGTAGATTATCTGACTTCACGTCTGTTTCCCTCACCACAGTGAAGTCCAGGAGAGCCTAGGGCTGCTCTGTGTTGCTCACTCCCCTTGGTACTGAGCCTCCTTAGATGAAAATACTACAGTGTGTTTTTGGAAGGTCCATGAGCCAAACTGGGTTTAAGTTGACAGCTTTTTGTCACTTTTATGATGGCAAATGGAAGGGTTTCAATTCTCATAAAAGCAACATTCATTTCCAAAAATGCATGTGTTTCTAGACTATAAAATACAAATTTTAGAGAATATTGCATTTACAAGTACATTTTATTTATACTTTAATCACTATTATGTCTCAAAAATTAAAGGAAATCTTTGTTTTTTCAGAATGGCAAACAAGGCAATTCAGTTTTAAAAAATGCAACAAGAATTCAGTTGCAGATGAAAATAAGTTTTTTTGTCAGTATCAAATTCTGCCACTTTTGACTGATTAAATTACTTCCCATTTGCCATGTCTGGGCAAAAAAAATTCATTTCAAAATAGCAATTGCCTTCACAGGAAGAAAGAGGATATCTTCTTTATAACTAAATACTGCCTGCTGGGAAATCAGAAAATCTCTGAAAGACCATTAAGGGGAACATGGCAGCTTGTCTGACACATACCCCTCTCTCTAAGCTTAGTGAGGTTACTCAGAATGCTTTCTTCACTCAATGGATTGGCTCTTTCTTTGCCAGATGTAATTTAATATTTCCTTTTCTAAAATATTTATTATTTGGCGGCACTGGGTCTTAGTTGCGACATGTGAACTCTTATTGCAGCACATGGGATCTAGTTCCCTGACCAGGATTCGAACCCAGACTCCTGCACTGGAAGCACAGTCTTAGCCATGGACCACTAGGGAAGTCCCTGCCAGATGTCACTTTCACACATACGTTTCTCTGATTTTAGGTACTGCTGTGGTTCCTCCAGTAAGAGTACAGGCGACTCAAAAGGGGAGTAGAAAGGAAATTTAAAAATCTTTCAGCGTTGTTAAAATATGGATTCATCCTGATTTCTGAATTTTTATAGCACCTAGTAGGAAAGAAGGGCTTCCCTTGTGGCTCAGCTGGTAAAGAATCCACCTGCAATGAGGGAGACCTGGGTTCTATTCCTGGGTTGGGAAGATCCCCTGGCGAAGGGAAAGGCTACCCACTCCAGTATTCTGGCCTGGAGAATTCCACGGACTGTATAGTCCATGGGGTCGCAAAGAGTTGGACAAGACTGAGTGACTTTCGGGAGGGAAAAAAGAAGAAATTTATATGAATTTAGCAGGTTAGGATCATGCATAAGGTAGGTTAAAACACAGATTAACGGGCGCTGTCCCCAGAGCCTCTGCGCGTGGGGTGGGGTCTGAGAAGCTGCATTTCCAACAAGCTTCCGGGTGATGCTGACGCTGCGTGTCTGGGAACTGCACTTTGAGAAACACTATTTTAGACTGCTGGGCCTCCCTGGCGGCTCAGATGGTAAAGGGTCTACCTCATGCAGGAGACCTGGGTTTGATCTCTGGGTTGGGAAGATCCCCTGGAGAAGGGAATGGCAATCAATGCCAGTATTCTTGCCTGGAGAATTCCATGGACAGAGGACTATTATTACTTAGACTAAGTACCTGATTACTTAGACTATTATTTTAAGTACTTGATTTGGAATTCAGGCCATACAGCAAGAGTACTGAGGCATTAAGAATATTTTCATCTGATCTTTGGAAAGTTTTGGTGTAGCAGCTTATGTATGGAAGAAGAAGTGGTAGTCACTCAGTTGTGTCTGACTCTCTGTGACCCCATGGACTGTAGCCCGCCCGACTCCTCTGTCCATGGAATTCTTTAGGCAAGAATACTGGAGTGGGGAGCCATTCCCTTCTCCAGGGGATCTTCCCAACCCAGGGATCGAACCCAAGTCTCCTGCACTACAGGTGGAGTCTTTACCATCTGGGCCACCAGGGAAGCCCAGCTCAAGTACATCCTACCTCAATTTTCTCTCCCTGCTTAGTCTGAAATTCTCTTAGAAGGGAATTCTCTTGAAATTTTTAAGGTAACATTAGAATAAAATTTTTTATGTCAGGATGGGGTGACTCAGACACAATGTGGACACATACAAATTCAAATGATTTAGACCAGGAGTCCCCAGATCAAATGGCTTAGACGCCAGACAGGTCAGAAACTGAATACAAGTGAATGAAATCAATAGTATCTTGAGGAGAACTGCGGTGGTCAGATCTGAAGAGACCAGCTTCTACTCTGGAGTGGTCAGATCTGAAGAGAGCAGCTTCTACTCAGCTCCAGACAACCTATCAATCAAAAATGGATCTTGGCTCTAAAAAAGAATGCATCTGAGTCGGTTCCAATGAGGTGGATGAAACCGGAGCCTATTACACAGAGTGAGTGAGTCAGAAAGAGAAACACCAACATCAAAACCAATTCACCAACACAAACACCAATACACCAATGCATATATACGGAATTTAAAAAGACGGTAATGACAACCCTATATGCAAGACAGCAAAGAGACACAGAGGTAAAGGACAGACTTTTGCACTATGTGGGAGAAGGCGAGGGTGGGATGATTTGAGAGAACAGCACTGAAACATGCATATTACCATAAGTAAAAGAGACGACCAGCGCAAGTTTGATGCCTGAAGCAGGGCACTCAAAGCTGGTGCTCTGGGACAACCCAGGTGGGAGGGAGGTGGGAGGTGGGA
>SJYT01080907.1:94710-159734 GCA_006410635.1 Cephalophus harveyi | reverse complement strand
GATGTTGGCAATTTGATCTCTGGTTCCTCTGCCTTTTCTAAAGCCAGCTTGAACATCAGGGAGTTCACGGTTCACGTATTGCTGAAGCCTGGCTTGGAGGATTTTGAGCATTACTTTACTAGCATGTGAGATGAGTGCAATTGTGCGGTAATTGGAGCATTCTTTTGCATTGCCTTTCTTTGGAATTGGAATGAAAACTGACCTTTTCCAGTCCTGTGGCCACTGCTGAGTTTTCCAAATTTGCTGGCAGATTGAGTGCAGCACTTTCACAGCATCATCTTTCAGGATTTGAAACAGCTCAACTGGAATTCCATCACCTCCACTAGCTTTGTTCGTAGTGATGCTTTCTAAGGCCCACTTGACTTCACATTCCAAGATGTCTGGCTCTAGATTAGTGATCACATCATCATGATTATCTGGGTCGTGAAGATCTTTTTTGTACAGTTCTTCCGTGTATTCTTGCCACCTCTTCTTAATATCTTCTGCTTCTGTTAGGTCCATACCATTTCTGTCCTTTATCGAGCCCATCCTTGCATGAAATGTTCCCTTGGTGTCTCTAATTTTCTTGAAGAGATCTCTAGTCTTTCCCATTCTGTTCTTTTCCTCTATTTCTTTGCATTGATCCCTGAAGAAGGCTTTCTTATCTCTTCTTGCTATTCTTTGGAAAGAAATGCAAAAAAGCAAAATGGCTGTCTAGGGAGGCCTTACAAATAGCCTTACAAATAGCTGTGAAGTCAGCCCCAGCTGATCACTAAGGTTTTGAGGTGGTTTGTTACACAGCAAAAACTGACTGATTCAGTATCTGAGATCTGTCTCCATCTCTTTCCATCACACCCCCCGCACATCGAACTATACCTACAGGAGGAATTACAGATTTCAGGAACTGAGGTTCAAATGCAACTAACATTGACTAAATGCTTTCTAAGTTTCAGGCCCTTGGCTTGATGCTTCCACAGGATGTTGCCATCCAAGCTTCAGGAACACCATGTAAATCAAGTAGGAGGGAAGATGCCCTTGTCGGCACCTACCAAGTGCTACACGATGTATCGTTTCCCTTTGTCTTCCCATGTTTTGAGAACCCAGGTCGAAAAGATCCCCTGGAGAAGGAACTGGCAACCCACTCCAGTATTCATGCCTGGGAAATCCCATGGACAGAAGAGCCTAGCGGGCTAGACCATGGGGTCAGAAGAGTCGGACACAACTTAGGAACTACACCACCACCACCACCACTATCATTTCCACTTTCTAGATGAGAAATTTGCCTAAGGCCATACAAGGACAGGATCTGAGCCCTGATCACCAGGCTTCAAGGCTGCCTCTCATAGTGCAAAATGCTCTAAAATCAAAATGAAAATTCTTGACATGTCCAAACTGCCATTAGGCTGAGTGCAGAAAGACTGGGGGAATGGAATTTTCCCAGTAACCTTATCTCTGGACTCTTCTTTCAGCACTAGAGTGAGACCATCAGGCACGCTGGACAACAGCCTGACGGTGTCAGAGAACTGCTCCCCGCTGACTAAAGGCAACGCTGTCCCCAAGGCTTCTGCCAGCTGGTGGGCTTTGTGTTTCAGTGTGAGCTGCGGCATCTTTCTCAGGCGTATCCCAGGAAATGAAGACGCTCCACTGAATGATAATACCAGAAACCTGAAGCCACTGGGAGAATGGACTCAACAGAAAAGTCAGACTTGGAAAACAGCCATGTCTTGCTCTGATTCTTTCATCTGATGCAAAGAAAGCCTGAATTCCTACATTATGACTGGCCTGTTTCTCTTTTGTAAGCAGCACCTGGTAAGCTAAATGGATAATCTGTCAAAGTCCACAAAAGGGCAAAATCATAAGCAACTGTATCTTATATTTAGTTTTCTTTGAAAAATGCTATGTAAAAGCAGAAGGACATAACAATCCAAAAATCATCAGCTGATGAAAGAAATAATAAAATGTGACATCTATATATAGATACAGTATTATTTGGAGATAAAAAGTAAACACAGACACATGGTACAACATAGAGGAACCCTGAAAACAAGATGCTAAATGAAAGGAGGCAGTCACAAAAAATCACATTCTATGATTCTATTTATATGAAATGTTCAGAAAAAGCAAATTTGTAGAGACAAAAAGTAGATTAGCGGTTGCCTAGGGTTATTGGCGGAGAAGGCAATGGCACCCCACTCCAGTACTCTTGCCTGGAAAATCCCATGGACGGAGGAGCCTGGTAGGCTGCAGTCCATGGGTCGCTAAGAGTTGGACATGACTGAGCGACTTCACTTTGACTTTTCACTTTCATGCACTGGAGAAAGAAATGGCAACCCACTCCAGTATTCTTGCCTAGAGAATCCCAGGGTTGGGGGAGCCTGGTGGGCTGCCTTCTACGGGGTCGCACAGAGTTGGACACGACTGAAGCAATTTAGCAGCAGCAGCAGCAGGGTTATTGGCGGAGAAGGCAATGGCACCCCACTCCAGTACTCTTGCCTGGAAAATCCCATGGATGGAGGAGCCTGGTGGGCCGCAGTCCATGATGTCGCTAGGAGTCGGGCATGACTGAGCGACTTCACTTTGACTTTTCACTTTCATGCATTGGAGAAGGAAATGGCAACCCACTCCAGTGTTCTTGCCTGGAGAATCCCAGGGACGGGGGAGCCTGGTGGGCTGCCGTCTATGGGGTCACACAGAGTCAGACACAACCGAAGAGACTTAGCAGCAGCAGCAGGGTTATTGGGGCAGTGAGTATTGATGGATACAGAGTTTGTTTAGAGAGTGATCAAAATGTTCAAAAATTAGATTTTGAACAAAATCAGGTATATCCATACAAATGGAATATTATTCAGCTATGAAAAGGAATGAACTATTGATATATGCTATAACACTGACGAACCCTGAATACATAAACTAAGTGAAAGAAGCCAGATACAAAGGCTGCATTTTGCATGATTCCATTTATATAACATTTTCAGAACAGGCAAATCCTTAAGAGACAGAAAGCAGATCAATGGTTGCCTTGGGATGGGGGAAGAGGGTAACAAGAAGTGACTGCTAACAGGATATTGGTTCAGGGGATAACAAAAATCTATGGAATTCAACAGTGGTTATGACTGCACAACCCTGCTAAAACATTCTTAAAAACCACAGAACTGTAACCTTAAAATGGTGAATTTTATCTCAATTAAAAAATAATAAATTAAAAAAATTAGATCATGGTGAGTCCATAAAAAATTATAGACTCAAAGTGTACAGTTCACTGAACTGTACACTTTAGATGAGTGACTTATGTATCAATAACTCAATTAAAAGAACAGAAGGACCCCTTTTCTCTATTTACTTATATTTCTGGATTTATATGAACTATAACACAATGCCAAGGCAGTCATAGCTGGGAAGAAGCTTGACTAAAGGCTGAGACCCTTCTTTTCCTTTGGAATGGCCATCTATTAGATATTAAACTTCATGCCCTTCCGTTTAAAATGTTCATTTCTAAGACTGTCATTAAGTAAACCACGATGGTCAACCTACTTTTTCCTTAATTTCTATAGTCACTCTTTTCTACCTGGTCTAAACTACAGAACCAGAAAAAGTCTACATTTTCTTCTCTGTTTCATGCACGAATATTTACAAGAAAACAACTCAAGTAATCTCTCAAACGTTTTCTTCCAGCATGGAATAATATACCTTATCATAGGGTTTATTGTTTTGTTTTTTAATCTAACTTCCATTATGTGTGTGGTTTTTGGTTTCAAGACTGGGGCACCTAAGTGCTTTACATGTATTAACCCATCTAATGGCACAAGTTATTATCCAAGTTTCTGTATGTGGCTATATTCCTTTGAATGTTCTTTGAAACCATTAAGAATTGCCCGAGTGATAAGTTACAAGGTTCCCTGGAGTCCAACCCAAATAACTCTTCTAGGAACCAGTTTTGGTAATTGCCTCTACGTAAACTGACTTCTGGGCAATGATGCTCTGGTTCTTTAAGTCTAGTATGCTGCTGCTGCTGCTAAGTTGTTTCAGTCGTATCCTACTCTGTGCGACCCCATAGACAGCAGCCCACCAGGCTACCCCATCCCTGGGATTCTCCAGGCAAGAACACTGGAGTGGGTTGCCATTTCCTTCTCCAATGCATGAAAGTGAAAAGTCAAAGTGAAGTCGCTTAGTCAGGTCTGACTCTTAGCAACCCCATGGACTGTGCAGCCCACCAGGCTCCTCTGTCCATGGGATTTTCCAGGCAAGAGCACTGGAGTGGGGTGCCATTGCCTTCCATATATCTATTCAAAGAGATCTAAACCCAGATTTCAAGGTGTTACTGACTAAAGCAATAGAGGCGGCATACCCAAAAAGATACAAAAGGTTCACAGATGAGAATGATCCATACTGTGGTTATTGCAACAATTTCCTAATTGGTCTCATTGTTCCTAATCTTTTTAAACTCCATATCATCCAACTGAATTTCTTTTAAAAAAAAACCTTTTGCTATATCACTTTTTTGATCAAAATGTCTTTGTACTACCCTATTACCAACAAGATTAAGTTCAATCTTCTTACTCTGGCATTCAAGGTCCTCCAATATCTGAGCAACACCCACCCACTTCAGCCAAACTGAATGTTTAATACATAACACACCCCCTCCTTTCTGAGTCTGCACCTGCATGGAGTATCATCCTCCCATCTCTCTGTATATCTAAGTTCTCACAAATCCTTTAACACTTTTCTGAATTACTTATCCAGTATTTGGCTTAACATTACTACTTGCCTCTGCAAAGGTCCTCCTTAACAAAGTGACGTCAACATAAATACCACTATGAGAAGCACCTAGGGTAAAGCTCCAGATATATAAGGAATTAGAAAGAACGGTAAGAATATAGTAGGCACTCTATACATTTTAGATAATGATAATGACAAATGTCATCATCATCATCTTTCAACCTACAAATTCCTGGTTGGCAGCAAATGTCTCACTTGGTTTTTTTGTACACTACACAGTAAGGGCACATAGTGAATACCTAATAAATATTATTTGGTCGGGATTAAATATTCCTTTTTAACAAACACTGGTTCCAAGTTGATCTTTTTTAGAGCATAAACTTTTAAGAGAATCATCTACTTTTTCTTTGGGACCATTTAATTTGATCATAATGCATCTCTGTCTTCTTACTGAACAAGGGTAATCAGGTCTGAAAGCTTTGAGCACCAAGAAAATATATTCCCCTAACTGATCAAAACTGATTTATCGGCCTCTTAGACATAAGAGCCGAAGTATATCTTCTGGACTTTTCCCTTTGATCTTCATTACAACTACCCTCTTTTGGAAAATAGATTTTCGCCCCGATGGCTATTCTTGGCTCTCCTTTTACCAGCTTAACTCTAGTGCAGCAGCATCTTATCTTCCCCAAAATATAGGCCTTGAGCCCTTCAGCCACGTCACACTGAGATCCAGTACTTTCATATCCTAACATGTGGTCTGGCATGAGGGGTTTGAACGAATTTTCAGGCACCACGTGTCTGTGCTTTTTGGCTCATCCCACAAGAATCAAGAAGGTTTCCAAAGATAAAAGTGAGCCCGACATCTGGACATAATTAGAAAAACTGCACAAACAATTAGGATTTAGTCTCTGCTCTGGCAGGATGACCTTGAATTACTTGTGCAAAAATTATTTGTGAGAATAGTCTAAAGACCAAGATTTCTGCTCTTCTGTTGTGAATCCCACCCTAGAGGGAGCTTCTGATAAATGCTCAGTGAACGCCAGAGATTATCTTTCAGGGATGGAAAAAAAATCAAGTGGGTAATAAATCCCACAATATTAAGATAACCTTTTGAAACTTCAAAAAGGAAGGCTCACAAGGATCCAAAGTCTAGCCTCTAAAATCTACAGTCTTATATTTTGAGGTACTACTTAACAGATTCTCAAAACATCTGTTACCTTGTTGCCAAGGAATTAGAATTAATCTCTCTCTCTCTCCCAGCTCCACATTTTAAAAACATTACTGAAATTGACAAGTGACCTTCCTTTAGATCAGTCAGCTTCAAGCCAGTGCCATAGAAGTGGCACTTATAAAATACCATTAATACCAAGAGTAAAAACGAAAAAAAACATGACTAGCAAGAGAAAAGGAATTACAATGCAGAAAAGTAGCTCTGGTTGAAGGAATTTTTGAAGGTCCAACCAAAAAAACCACCATCATATACTAAAAAAAAAAAAACAAAAAAAAACCACTGTCATACACTGTCAAATACTATACTACTTACTCTTTTTAAACTTTTCTAGGCTAAGCATTTTAAATGTGTATTTCTTACCATCTTAATCTGACAAAAATAGGAACTTTTATGCTCTACTTTTTCAGACTAAGAAACTGAGGCTCCAAAAAGGAAGTAACTTGCCAAAGCTTGATAAAGTCTGTAAAACTCTGAGCAAAGTTTCAAACCAAAGACCCTGATTCCAAAAATCAATGTTCCCTCTACTATCCCTTTTTCTTTCTGCTACCCTTACTGAGAGACACGTTTCTAACCAAACTACATGTTTTAGCTTTTAGCTTTGGTACATACAAGCACACTAATGCTATCTGAAACTCTCATATGATGCTGTGCATGACAAAGATTTATGGACTGTATTTTTGAGAATACAAATATTCTCTGATGATAGTTTTAAACAATCTGAAGGGATCTGAAATCAGACAGTAAGGTCACTGTAGTAAAGAAACTTTAAAACAAATTCTGTAGTACTTTATGTCCTATTTACCATCCTTGCAAATATTAAAATCTGAGTCAGAGAAAATGAGATAGAGAACACACAAGGGAGGCAATGTTATAACAGTCCTCTTCAAAAAAAACTGCAGGTGGAAAGAAAATAGGCTGTGAGTCAAGAATTCCATCTTATGTAGCTCTGAAATTAGCATCTGACGGATGGTGTTGAAATAAAATCATTTCAACAAGATGCTGAAAATTTTTGGTTTTAACATGAGGAAACTCACAACAATAGGTGCCTTCATGAGACCTAGGACTTTCTGGGAAACTATGAATACATAAAGTTTTTATCACATAATACTATCACAGCAGTTTACCCAAAACATAGTTCTGAGCTGCTCTAAGTTAATAATGCCATGATGCTTTAGAATTCCATTTCGGGACTTCCTGGTGGTCCAATGGTTAAGATTTCGCCTTCCAATGCAGGGCCTATGGGTTCAATTTCTGGTCAGGGAGGTTAGTAAGGTCCCACATGCCTCACAAACAAAAAACCATAATGTAACACAGAAGCAATAGTGTAACAAATTCAATAAAAACTTTAAAAATGACCCATAGCAAAAATATCTTTAAAAAATAAAATAAAATTCTATTTCAAAGAGATTAAAGAGCCTCTTAATAAGGGTGAAAGAGGAGAGTGAAAACTCTGGCTTAAAACTCAAAATTCAAAAAACTAAGATCATGGCATCCGGTCCCATCACTTCATGGCAAACAGATGGGGAAAAAGTGGAAACAGTGGCTGACTTTATTTTCTTGTGGTCCAAAATCACTGCAGACGATGACTGCAGCCCTGAAATTAAAAGATGCTTGTTCCTTAGAAGAAAAGTTATGTCAAACCTAGACAGTGTATTAAAAAGCAGATATATCACTTTCCCAACAAAAGTCCTTATAATCAAAATTACAGTTTTTCCATGTACAGATGTGAAAGTTGGACCATAAAGAAGGCTGAGTTTCAAAGATTTAATGCTTTCGAACTGTGGTGCAAGAGAAGACTCTTGAGAGTCCCTTGGACAGCAAAGAGATCAAACCAGTCAATCCTAAAAGAAATCAACCCTGAATGTTCATTAGACGGACTGATGCTGAAGCTGAAGCACCAATACTTTGGCCACCTGATGAGAAGAGCTGACTCACTGGAAAAGACCCTGATGCTGGGAAAGACTGAGGGCAGGAGGAGAAGCGGGCAACAGAGGATGAGATTCTTGGATGGCATCACTGACTGAATGGACATGAGTCTGAGCAAACTCCAGGAGATGGTAATGGACAGGGAAGCCTGGTGTGTTGCAGTTCATGGGGTCTCAAAGAGTCGGACACAACTTAGAGATTGAACAACAAAAACAACAAGAGATTAGAATGCAATTAGAAATTTAAGTTTCAAATAGAAATCATCCAGTCCCTCCCTTTAGTTCACTGAGTCTAGCTTAAAAGGCTTGCGTCAGTGGAAATAATCTTTTAATTCAGTTGTCCAAGTTCTGCCTAATCAGTGGCCTAATCAGCCCGGAGATAAAGAGAGGAACCAGCCACCATGTATCTCTTGGGAATGCAGTGAGGACAAGAAAACCATTTATAGCCAATGAGTCTTGGAAGGGAGAACCACTGCGTGTCAAATCTTTAGCACATGAGATGCATATTTTAAGGGGTCATCCTTTGGTCTGTCATTTCCTCATCTGGGACAAAAGCATTAACTGCTAAACTACAAATTTATGCCAATCAGGCTCAAGTTGCTCCAAAATTTCTTTGTTATCTCTGCCTCTGAAAAAAAATTTTTTTTGTTATTTTCAAAGATACTTAAAGTATTATTACAGTATAATAACACAGTTTATGTGACAAAATACTTTTAATATGCTTTAAAAGCTTGGATTCTTTCTATATTTCTTGCACAGAAATAGAATTCTCATTTGAGCTCCTAATTATAATATCCTATTTAATCATGATGAAGTAAAACAGAAGAAATTCTCTTCCTTTAAGAAAAGATGCTTGCTTGAGGATGAAATGGTGGAGCAGTTTTCCTGCATATTCAGTTCAGTTCAGTTCAGTCGCTCAGTTGTGTCCGACTCTCTGTGACCCTATGAATTGCAGCACGCCAGGCCTCCCTGTCCATCACCAACTCCCGGAGTTCACTCAAACTCACATCCATCAAGTCGATGATGCCATCCACCCATCTCATCCTCTATCGTCCCCTTCTCCTTCTGCCCTCAATCCCTCTCAGCATCAAAGTCTTTTCCAATGAGTCAACTCTTCTCATGAGGTGGCCAAAGTACTGGAGTGAAACTTTAGCATCAGTCCTTCCAAAGCACCCAGGACTGGTCTCCTTCAGAATGGACTGGCTGGATCTCCTTACAGTCCAAGGGACTCTCAAGAGTCTTCTCCAGCACCACAGTTCAAAAGCATCAATTCTTCAGCACTCAGCCTTCTTCACAATCCAACCTTCACATCCATACATGACCACTGGAAAAACCATAGCCTTGACTAGACGGACCTTTGTTGGCAAAGTAATGTCTCTGTTTTTCAATATGCTCTCTAGGTTGGTCGTAACCCTCCTTCCCAGGAGTAAGCGTCTTTTAATTTCATGGCTGCAGTCACCATCTGCAGTGATTTTGGAGCCCCCCAAAATAAAGTCTGACACTGTTTCCACTGTTTCCCCATCTATTTCCCATGAAGTGATGGGACCAGATGCCAGGATCTTAGGTTTCTGAATGTTGAGCTTTAAACCAACTTTTTCACTCTCCTCTTTCACTTTCATCAAGAGGCTTTTTAGTTTCTCTTCACCTTCTGCCATAAGGGTGGTGTCATGTACACATCAAAAAAACCCTCACATATAACAAAATTTCATTATCTTCATAGTAATACTAATGATCTTCAGTGCCCAATATATTACTTTGAATGACATACATTAATAATTATATAACTTAATCACTTTGCTCTACTGTATACTCGAAACTAACATGACACTGTAAAACACCCATACCTCAATTTAAAAAATGGACACTGTAAATTTTTTCAATAAGAGGACGGCTAATTTTTTTTAATTAACATTTTTATAAACCTGTGGGATATGCTTGATTTTCTGAAGCACATATTTCTATCAATATTAAAGACAGATATAATACCTGAATCAGTAGAAACCAACAACCTCTAGATATTATTTTATTAGGAAACTCTTAAGCGAACCACTTTCAAACTTATATCTCAAATTAAGCCTCCTGAGATTTATTTCTAAAAACTGAAAATCATGAGTTAATAATCATGCAATGTTTTATGCTGATGTACCAGATGTACAAAACCTTCAAGGTTACAAAGACCATCCAGATAATCTTCACTCAGACTCCTCAAATGTTAAGGAGGAGTACATCTCCTCCTTAAAGCACCACAAACTGGGAAAAAATATTTACAATGTCCCACATATGAAACCTGTGGGATGCAGAGAAAACTGAACTTCGAGAAAAAATTATGTTAGCTGAATACATTAGTAAGCAGGAAAACTGAATAGCTGTGTTCAACCAAAAAAACGAACAATAAAATTTATTCCCAATTTTGATTAAATGCACATCTTACTACATCTGCATGATCATCCTTTAATCAACCTAGCTGGCTAGCTATAAAATCTTATCACAGTTGTGAGTCTTGATAACCCAAAACACCAACATCACAAAAGTCTTAGGTTTGAAGATCCTAGAAATAGGTGTCAAAAGGTAAGAAAGGCAGGCTTTTCACAATTTTTAACAAGATGGCCTATACCACAGAAGCAATGAAGAGAGAAGCCAAAGGCTTGCAATCTAGGGTGACTTTAGACAAGACGCTGAACTTTTAAACTTGAACTTCCTCATTATGTATGGCAGGAAGTTCATAACTGATAAACGTGTATCTCAGGGAAGTTATGAAAGTCAAATATAAAAGGAACAATGCTCAGGAAGAGTTAACAATTCTAAATCTATATACATCGGGCAATACAACCTCAAAATACAAAAATACCTCTCCCCAAAAATAAAAATCTCAAAATTAACAAAAATAAACAGACAAATCACAACCACAGAGTAACAATTTTAACTCATCTCCCTCAGAAACCAAAAGATCAAATGTCAAGAATTAGCTGTGAATAGCTTTATTTGAAGATAATTAACAAGCCAAATCCACCAGATACATATAGATTCCTACAAGCAGTTTGAAAATACACATTCTTTCTAAGGCACACAAACAACATTTAACAAAAATTACTGACATATTAGGTCAAATATATTCATTAGCCATAATTCTCTGAAACTGAAAATTAAAAATAAGTAGTTTAAAAAATTCATACAATTTGGTTTTTAAAAAGCACTTCTGAATAATTCAAGAGTTAAAAAAGAAATACGTAATAAGCACAAAGCACCATAAACTGGGAAAAAATATTTACAATGTCCCACATATGAAACCTGTGGGATACAGAGAAAACTGACTTCGAGAAAAAATTATGTTAGCTGAATACATTAGTAAGCAAGAAAACTGAATAGCTGTGTTCAACCAAAAAAACAAACAATAAAATTTATTACCAATTTTGATTAAAAAAGAAATCTCTTAAACTAGAAATAGATAAAATCTTCTTTAACTTGATCTAAGTTATCTAAGAATAGAAGATATAAGCCAAACAGATAAGAAGATAAACTATGTTCATGAACAGGAAGAATTAACATCATAAAGATAGCCATTCTGCCTAATTAATACGTGTATTCAATGCAATTCAGTCAAAATTCCAGAGGTACTGTACAAAATTCCACAGACTGATACTAAAATTTGCATGGAAGAATGATACAAATTTCAAGAGTAACCTGTAATTGAAAAGAAAAACAAGTAGGAGAAGGAGAATTTATTTTTCATAGATAGGCAAGAAAGAGAAGATAACAGGACCAAAGATCTGAATGGAGGGAAAAGCAAATCTTTCACATGGAAGAAATAAAATTAGATGACTATAGCTCATATTGCAAATTTTTAAAAACATTTGCTATATTAAAGTCCTAAATGTGAAGGGTAAAACTTTATAACCTTTAGGAAAAAAAAAATAGGAGACATTTTTTAAGACATTTGAGTAGCAAAAAATTTCTTTTAGTTGAAATATTGTTGGCACATGACATTATTTTAGTTTCAGATGTATTACATAATGATTTGACATTTGCATACATTATGAAATGATCACCATGCATTGCCTCGTAAACATCTTGATTACCAAGAGTAGGAGGAGTGATAAATTAGGAGTCTGGGATTAACATATACACACTACTACCTACAAAATAGATAATTAACAAGGACCTACTATATATAGCACAGGGAATCTTACTCAATATTCGGTAGTAACCTACTGGAAAAGAATCTGAAAAAGAATGGATGTATGTATAACTGAATCACTTTGCCATACACCTGAAACTAACACAACATTGTAAATCAACTATACACCAAATAAACTTAAATTTGTAAAATACATTATTAAGAATTTCTTAAAGAAGGCACAAAAAACGTATGGTGTAAGAAAATTCTGACAAATGTGACTTCATGAAAACAAAAGTTGCTTTCTAAGAAAAGAGCCTGCAAATTAAAAGCACAAGTCACCAGCTGGGAAAAAATATTTACAGTGTATATAACTGATGAAAAATTAGTATCCAACACACAAAGAACCACTGTAAACCAGTAACAAAAAAAGAAAGGAAAAAAAAAGGACACCATCTACTCTCAAAGAAAGTATTAGATTTGTGAAGTCAATATAGAAATAAATTAGAAGAAAATTAAAGTGGCTACGCAAGAAAAGCTATAAACTGTCATTGTTAATGTTTATTATGATACATAATATAACTTTTCCCAAGTCAGTTTCTGCAGAAGAATTTTAAGTTTTAAAAATATATATATATATTCAGTTGCTTTGTTAGGGTCACTTTGGCAGATGATAGTTTCAAAACTATATGCATGGTACTATGCTGCAGAAAGAACACCTCAGTTCTGGTTAAGGTCTACCAAGAAATCTGGGAAGAGAGAGGAAAAGTTTAACCTATTTTGAGATGTTCTGACCGACTTTCCTCTTGAACTTTGCCAAGTATGAGGTATTCAAACTCCTACCTAAATAAAATAAAGACATTGCCCTAGTGTTGCTGTAGCTACTTAAAATAGATGTTAAAATAAATAAATCACAGTCTTGATCTAGAAAGAAGCCTTCCATAGAAAGGGGATTTGTGGACACAAGTGAGAATACCATTTAAACTCATAACCTATGACAGAGCTCCCTCTACTGGTGCAGAGAAAGGATGAGGACCGGGACACTGACACAGAACCCTCTCAAGTCATCTCAGGAATGGGAACTTCAAATCATGGGGGCAAAAGTTCTTCTCCAGTCGTTATGCAAAAAAGAAGACCCCACTGACACAGACACACAGAAGAAGCCTACCCAAATCCCCAAACTGGTATTTTATCCAGACAGAGGTTTTCAAAGTAGTGTGGGCCATGATTTACCCTTGTGGTTGTGAAAGGTTGTTCTTGGGGTCTCTTATAAAGCAATCATATCACACCCCCCTCCAACCCTCCTTCCAACAGCAATCTGATTCTTTACGGTAGTCAGACATACACAACCACGACATAATGCCTCAGATGTTAACAGAATCATCAAAGGCGGGTCCCTTTAGAAAACCTTGTGCTCTCTGCCTCTGGAAGTCCTGGGGAAACACGCAGAGAGGTGTTACTCAAGCTGCCAGCATGGATCATGGCAAGCTGAGAGCCCCCATCAGACGCCCTGGTCCCGTCCCTCCACAACTTAATGAAGGCGCTCTGCTGAGGGCCAGGGCCACACAATGGTTAAGAGCGTGAGCCTGGAAATCAGGCGCATCTGGCCTCAGGTCTTGGCTCTTCTGTTGCTCACTATGTAATCACGAGCAAGTTACTTAATCGCTTTGCAATTCAGTTTCTGCTGCTCTGAAAGGGGTGGAGGTGGCTATGAAAAACCACACAGCATGACTGCAATGATTAAATATATGAGATGCTTACAAAGGATTAAGCACCACACCTGGTAGATATTAAGTGCCTAATCATTAATGACTATTATTACCAGTTACAACATCTATCCTCTTGGGTACAATTAATATATATAAAAAAGAACTGTTTCTTTAAAATAAAAAAAAAAAGGTATCTCTGGAATTTCCTCAAAGCCAACACCAGTCTTAACATGAATTTTGATAGGTTTATATTATGGATTTAACGCACATTATGGTTTCCCTGGTGGCTCAGGGGTAAAGAAACTGCCTGCAATTCAGGAGACACAGCAGGAGCCTTGGGTCTGGGTGGGGAAGATCCTCTGGAGAAGGAAATGACAAACCATTCCAGTGTTCTTACCTGGAAAACTCCATGGACAGAGGAACCTGGAGGGCTATAGTCCAGAGGGTCACCAAGAGTAGGACACAACTGAGTGTGTGTGTATGTGCATATACACAGATACACAATATACATTAACACAAGAATTCCAAAGCAAACCAAAGTCCAGGAGAATGAAAACAGCATAGACTTTGGGACTAAGATTAAGAACCTTTATAGTTTTAGTCGCTCAGTCGTGTCCAGCTCTTTGTGACCTCACGGACTGTAGCCCGCCAGGCTCCTCTGTCCATGGGATTCTCCAGGCAAGAATATTGGAGTGGGTTGCCATTCTCTTATCCAGAGGATCTTCCTGACCCAGGGATTTAACCTGGGTCTCCTGCATTGCAGGCAGATTCTTTACCATCTGAGCTACAGGGAAGTCTCATAGACTTGGGAGTTCTTTCCATTTCCAACTCCAGTGTCTACTAGTCATATGACTATAAGCAAATATTAGCTACTGAAAAAACCACATTGCCTGGGTCAGACAGCTGATTAGACATGACTCAAAAAAGAATTTCAGAATTAGAAGATAAATCCAGAGAAAACACTCAAAAAGTGGCACACAGAGATTTAAAAGATAGAAACTATAAAAGGGAAATAGCTGGCTGTCCAGGGAAGAAACAAAGGATACTGATAATTGCTATTAATCCTTGTGGAATGTATACTGGTACAAACCTTCTGGAGGACAATATGGCAAACGTGCACATTATGTTGTTTAAATAATTATTCAAACAAAAGTTGTTCCTAGGAAACATTAAAAGGAAGGCAAAATTTATATGTAGGATGTTTGTTCCCTGCAGAGTTATTTATAATAGTGAAAAACTAGACACAGCTAAAATGCCCAGCAATGGGGAAACGACAAAAAAAGTTAAGTGTGATAAATATAAAAAGGACTATGCAAACAACATGGAAAATGTATATGCTTTTTCAGCAGAAAATAATCAGAAAGTAGAACATCTAGGCAAATTATTATTATATAGGAACTATACAGGCATATGGTCAAGAACAGGAGTTATCTGCTGGAATGAGAGGACTTAGGAGTGAACCAATTTCTTTTGTGAGAGGGCATTGATACTGTTAGAATACTGCTGACATAAATAATTTTTAATACAGTAAATGAGAATAGAGGCAACTGAAATATCAAACCTTTTCTAAGGTAGTAAGTGAAACCCTATTTATTATCACAAAATTTGAGCTTGCAGAAACTTCAGTTCTGTGTTAGTCATGAGTTCTACAATTTTTATAAACATGTGGACAAGTAGAACTATCAGGGACAAGGGAAAATATAAGATTGATAACTCTGCTTTTATTGAATAGGGGCACTGAGGCCCATACAAGGAAAAAGAATTGTTCAACATAACACAGACAGTATCTGAGTCAGGCTTGGTTGGTCTCCTTTAAATGTTTAAAAATCAATTCTGAAGAAGCAGTCAAATGTCTGAGATTTGCTTTATATTAATTCAGCTTGCTATTTTTTTTGGCATAAGGCTGAAATATGATGGGCAGTGAGTTATTTTTGAAACTGGCTGTATGTCCACAGAGGTTTTGACATTATTCTGAAAATTAAAATTAAAAATATTTTAATTTTCCATAGTGAAAAGTTTCAACAACTCCTAAAGTAATGAGTAAAGATCTCAAAATAAGTGACAAATCTAACTTGTGACTCAAAAATTGAATTATACTATCTGAAACAGATTGTAAACAAAGTTTATTTAATGTCACTTAGCTGTGACTATTGAGGCTTTAAGTAGGTTTTTCCCTCATGGCTATAATAAAAGATGCATGTTTCTCATTAGACATGATAACACTGTCCAAGTTCAGAAACTGAACAAACAACCCACTGAATTAATGAGCACTTAAAATATGACAATTACATTTGGAACAAAATGAATTCTTTAAATTTAAAAAAGGCAGATTTTCCATAACACGTGCACGCACAACAAACATTAATGGGTCAGCCAACTTATATTACATAGGGATTATAATCATCTTCATAATTAAAGCCCTTAAAACAAGGAGACAATATAGCATTTAGAGTCAATGAAAAGAACCAGGAGTCAGCAGCTCATTACTGCAAAACAAACCAACCTAACAAATTACATAGGCTAGCTACTTAAAAGAGCAAAAGAAAAACTAAATTTAGTACGCAGCATTCACTTGACAATTTATGGAACACCAAATCTTTCATCCAGGGGATGAAATATACCCTAAGAACACTTTTGTAGTAAGAATTGAGACTAGCAGGGAGTGAAAATGTTCTTATAAACTCTTTGTGAAGTCACTCAGTCGTGTTCGACTCTTTGCAACCACATGGACTGTAGCCTACCAGGCTCCTCTGTCCATAGAATTTTCCAGGCAAGGATACTGGAGTGGGTTGTCATTTCCTTCTCCAGGGTATCTTCCCGACCCAGAGATCGAACCCAGGTCTTCCACATTGCAGACAGACAGACACTTTACCCTCTGAGCCACCAGGGAAGCCCATAAACTCTTTGTAAATATCCATTTTTAAGGCCATAAACAACAGACCAAGGACTAAGAAGAAGGAAAAAAAGATTCTTAAGACAATGCAGAATTCAAAGTCCTATTAATAATTTACAGGATACACTATGATATCAGCAGTATTTCTGGTGGTATTTTTTTCCTCTGAGAATAACTCTAGAAAATAACCTGGAAAATAAATACAGGTGAAAGTACCTATTTATAATCCCTTTACCTACTTTTAATATTTGGTTGATTTTTCTCTAGCCTTTTGATTTGTTTTTTTTTCCAGTCTTTTTTTTCTCATGCACATATTAACATGTTAATTTATCTTTTTACTTTTATAAAGCTGGAATATTAATTTGCCTAGATCTTCAATTATTTTCTTGGGCCAAATTCCTAGAAATGGAATTTACTGAGTCGAAGGTTTGCACTTTTTAAACTCTTGATACACTACATTCCAGAAAAGTCAGAGCAATTTACACATCCATCGGCAGTATGACTACTCTTTCACCATCTGTATAATTCTGACCCAAAGTCAGACACAGATGACGCCTGGGCCCCAAACTAGAAAAAAGAAAACAAGAAAACCTTTTCCCTTCAGAAACAAAGGGCCGATTATAAATACACAGACCTGGAAGGTGAAAATTCCAGGGGGTTGCCTGAGAACCAAAGCCCTGGAACAGTCTGTTCCAGCTGCAATAAACCAGCGGCGGTTCCCCTGAACTCACGGCCTTTTGGACTCTGTGGACCCGGCTTCCTCTGCTGGCATATCTCTACCCACCCTACTCACTGCCAACCTCCCCGCCTTTTCCCTCCAGGAATTTGTCAGTAATCCCCAGCCTAAATTAAATACTCTTCCACTCTTCTTTGCCAACACCCTCAGATTACCTCTGCTTTAAAGCCCATTTTATACGCTGAAGTATAATTAAATGGTCTGTCTCCCAGACTAGACAACGGCTTCTTTCAGGGCACAGACTGTTTCTTCATTCTCTGCTGTATCCTCAGCATCTAGCAAAGTACCTGGGATACAGTAGCAGGCACTGAAGAGAAGTTTACTGAATGAATCAACCAGTCGCAAAGCAGCAGGTCTAAAGCACTGGTCAGAGAACTTTTTCCGTCTGTAAAGGACCAGACAGCAAGCATTTCAGGCTTTGGGGGCCACCTGGTCCCATTCACAACAGCTCAGCTCCGGCTCTGTAGTGCAGAAGTGGTCATGGGTAATAAGCAAAGGGATGGACGTGGCTGTATTCCAAGAAAACTTAACTGCCGAAGCCAGGTGGCAGGCCGGATTTGGCCGGATTTGGCCTGTGGACCCTAATTTGCCAAATAATTTCTGATTTAGAAGTTTAAAACTCAAAAGTTTTAAAAGATGAAGTACAAAAAAAAAACAAAACGATGAAAAGACCATAGATATTTAATGCTTTAAACCTACACAGAGTTTAGGGTACACTGTATGTTTAGAACTCAACTCAATTATTACTATTACCACTTTGTACTCCCAAATTCCTTTCCTCTGTGACTTGGCCTGTGATGCAGAGACAAAGGGAAAAGAAAAGAACTCAAAGGAGAGGGGAGGCCCCCTTTGATGAGAACTGAGCACAGGTATAAGGCCTCAGTCACAGTTCAGTTCAGTCGCTCAGTCGTGTCCGACTCTTTGCGACCCTGGGAATCGCAGCACGCCAGGCCTCCCTGTTCATTACCATCTCTCGTAGTTCACTCAGACTCACATCCATCAAGTCAGTGATGCCATCCAGCCATCTCATCCTCTGTCGTCCCCTTCTCCTCCTGCCCCAGCATTAGAGACGTGTCTAAACCAGAAGTGACTGATAGGACTCTTCAATTTGTACACTCCCATCCTTAAGATACTGACTGAGAATTCATAAACCTGATTTAGATATACAGACTAAGATCATGAAAACAGACTGAAGGTCATCCCTATGTCAACAGCTCAGAGTTTCACTACACTCTGAATTATGCATCAAAACGATGTATGCTCTACTCTAGAGGTAAAATGTATAACAACATACAAAGGAGAAGGGGGAGAAGCAAAAGAGATACAAATGACCAAGAACTACACGAAAGTAAGCTCCAAAGCATTAGTCAATAGGGAAATGTAAATTAAAACCACTATGAAATACCACAACACACCAGCTAGATGGTCTACATTGACAAAGACCACCCATACCAAGTGCTGGACCAGATGCAGAACCACTGGAACTATTGATTTGGGCCATATGAACAGTCACCTAATCACTTAAATCAACAATGAACACTATAAATGAAAAATAAACAATCACTTTTGGAGGGAAAAAGAAAAAACAATGTATGTGCTTGTCTCTGCAGATCAAGGAAAAGAAGAAAAAAAAATGATGACATTCAACAAGAGAATGGCTGTTCAGGTCCGAAAGTCAATCCTCACTACTGCTGTTTCCCTGTCTCTCACTGCAGAAGCCAGCTTCCTCCCTCCTCGAACCCTCCATGGCTGCCCCAAGGCTCCAACGCTCTCGCTCCTCAGACTGCAGCCACAGAGTGGAGCCTCAAGACTGAGTCCATGTGGACCGCGAGCATCTGCTTTCTCTGGAATGCACCAGGGCTGCCTGTGAAGTCAGTCTGTTTAATCAGAGCCTTACTTTTCATCGTGCCTTCCTCGTCCTCGTCCTCCGTGTTGATCACCATGGTGCCCAGCTGGGACGGCAACGTGTCATCGTGCTCGATCATCGTATTGGCCCCGTCACTCATGCTGCTGGCTACTCGGACGGTGCCCATCTCATCCCCTGCTGCTCGGACCATCGTGCCGGAATCTAGCTCATCCTCCTCCTGGAAAAGGAGGAAATCTCAAATGAGGGCTAATTTGATTAAAAAGATCAAGTTTTCTACATTACTCATATTCATCTTGCTGCAAATATTTCTGGATTTGAGCCTTACTCAAAGAACTAAGAACACTTTTAATTCAAGTGTAGTTGGTGTCATGTCTGTGCTCAGTCGTGTCCGACTCTTTGCTACCCTGTGGACTGTAGCCCACCAGGCTCCTCCGTCCATGGGATTCTCCAGGCAAGAATACTGGAGTGGGTTGCCATTTCCTTCTCCAGGGGATCTTCCCAACCCAGGGATCGAACCCAGGTCTCCTGCACTGCAGGCAGACGCTTTAACCTCTGAGCCACTAGGGAAGTGTAGTTGGGGTACAGTATTAAATATGTCATTGTTGTTTAGTTGCTAAGTTGTGTCTGACTCTTTTGCAATCCCATGGACTGTAGCCCACCAGGCTCCTCTGTCCGTAGGATTTCCTGGGCAAGAATACTGGAGTGGGTTGCCTTCTCCAGAGGATCTTCCTGACCAAGGGATCAAACCCGCGTCTCCTGCATTGGCAGGTTGATTTTTTACCACTGAGTCACCATTATATATGTTACAGGTGTACAGTATATTGATTCACAATTTCTAAAAGCTATACTCCATGAGAACACTCCTAGTCAACCAAAGAAGAGCATACATTTATCCATATCAGAGCTGCATATCTAACCAGCATATTTTTTTTAACACTGCTTTAAGGAGCTAAGGTACACACCTTTGGAATCTCAGGGTTGTGAGAGAGTTTATCAGTCTACATAGCTAGTATGGATACTAGATGCCCCAAAAGAGCACAGAAAAACCCAGTCTCAGACCTGAATGTTCTCTTTCCTGAATAAAAAGTTAAACAAAAGAAAAGATATGGAGGCAAAAGAATAAAATATGGAAGTGTCTCAGGAAGCACTGGGAGAAGAACAAACATCCATCCCGCAAGCCCTGGTCCACGACAGGACACAGTGGGGCAAGGAGCGTCTCCAGCTCCAGGCAGACCCCACAACTGACTTGTCTTACCTGGCTGACAATCACAAAATGACAAGCATTAATGCCCAAGGTCCACCAAAAACGCCTGCACTCACAGAGTTTTCTTCCTCATCCTGGTCCACCTCCCGCTGCTGGGCCTCCTGGCGCTTCAGCTTCACGTCCATGGCTTCATTAATCAAGTCCCGCAGTATGGACACTCCTTTGGCACTCTTGACAAACGGGTGCTTCAACAAGAAAGTTGAAGATGGTTTATGTGGCACTGATGCCGAAATACTAGCCAGCACAGAGGAGGCCCTCTATAGTCTTTGCTGAATCAACCAGTGCATCTAATCATTCTCTTTATGCTTTGGACAACAGCCAACCCTAACTCACACTCTCACCTGATGCGAAGAACTGACTCATTTGAAAAGACCCTGATGCTGGGAAAGATTGCAGCCAAGAGGAGAAGGGGACAACAGAGGATGAGATGGTTGGATGGCATCACCAACTCGATGGACATGAGTTTGAGTAGGCTCCGGGAGTTGGTGATGAACAGGGAAGCCTGGCATGCTGCAGTCCACGCGGTCGCAAAGAGTCGGACCCAACTGAGCAACTGAACTGAACTCACACTTGCTTTATAACTGTGAGCAGGCAGGTTCAGTTTTGCCCAGGTGTTTTTTGGCTTGGCTGGAATGTTTCCTCCATTTCTAGCAACTCTAGAGTGTCAACAGGCTGGTATCGCCCCCCTAGAGGAAGCTCTGTAAATGTGTAGGGAGCTTACGGTTAAGATGCTTAGAGAACACAAGCTACATGGGACACAGGATAGGAAGCAGGGACACAAGCAATCTTGTTCAAAATGCAGAGTCGTCCCGCACAAAAACACACCGCGCAGATCCCTCACATCCCCGGAACGTCTCAGAGTACAGACACACCGTGATACGTGTACACTGACACCGTTTTTCAACAGATAAGCACAGTCTGGTTAATTTGGGAGGTGATTTCGGAGAGGGGGACATAAGTGGGATAAAGACACTGTTTAGAAATCACTCAATAGGTTACTCATCCTGCTTATTCTTTCTATTCAATGTCCTATAGCATTTCCAACTGTGTATCTGGGCAAAAAGGATTTGGCGGCTTCCCAAGTGGCTCAGTGGTAAAGAATCTGCCTGCCAGTGCAGAAAATTCAGGAGATTTGGGTTTGATCCCTGGGTTGGGAAGATCCCTTGGAGGAGGAAATGGCATCTCACTCCAGTTTTCTTGCCTGGAAAATCCCATGGACAGAGGAGGCTATCGGACTACAGTCCATGAGGTCGCAAAGAGTTGGACACAACTGAATGACTGAGCATGCATGCATATGCAAAAAGATTTTAGTGCCAAAAGGTAGTTACTGCAGAAATACTAAAACTGGTCACAAATACGTAACAGATATAAGCCCAAGTATTATGCATCTGCAAAGGCACTTGAAACACAGGGATATTCTTGACTTTCCTCAATAGAAAAAAGGACTTAAAACTTTTGGGATTTTTTTTTTTTTCTGTACCATGTGGCTTGTGGGATCTTAGTTCTCCAACCAGGGATTGAGCCCAGGCCCTTGGCGGTGAAAGAGCAGAGTCCTAACCACTGAACCGCTAGGGAAGTCCTTTTTTTAAAGTTTTTTTTTTACTGAAGTATATAGTTAATTTACAATGTTGCACCAATCTCTGATGTACAGCAAACTGACTAAGTTATACACATACATTCTTTTTTTATATTCTTTTCCATTATGGTTTATCACAGAATACTGAATATAGTTCCCTGTGCTATCCAGTAGGACCTTGTTAATCATCCATCCTAGGCTTAAAGTTTTTAACATTAATACCATCTTACAATTTTGTTGTGTGCGTATGTAACACAATAAAAAAATTTATGCTGTGAAAGTTACACAGGAAAATTCCTTTCTGGAAGGGTGGGGGGTTGCTGTTGTTTTCCAAACTTGTTCTAGTATTGTTCCCAGTGTTTACCTGCAATCCATTCTCTGCTCCCCACCACCCATCAGAAGACATGGGCTCCAAGGTCTTTGCAAGAACTCTAGAAGTGGACAGGATGCCTCAGCGTGTGGTGGGATTGAAATATGGGAGATATCTTTTCTATAAAACTGTATCAGTATGTCATCCAGGCAGGAAAAGAATTTGCTACTACTCAGAAAAAGGACCCAGCTCATCTGCAAGAGTAACTAGTTCCTGGTTCTCTCCACTGGGCCAAGTCCATAAGTTCATTTCCCTCCTCTTATACAAATCAGGCTGCTCTGTTATTACATAACATTAGACTTCCGTTAGTATCCACCCACTCATGTTCCGGTGTTTCTTGAATGGAAAGGTTTCTGTTCTTCTTACTGCTCTTAAATTTAAACTCATTCATGATGTTAGGTACAGGTGTCTGATTACTTCATCACGTCTCTAAGTTGAAAAGCTGGAGCATTTCTATATTGACACATATATTACTTTATTATAAATAATCATCCTTATATTTCTCCATCATATCACAGATATTACACTGATTCTCTTTAAATTATGGGCATAAGTGGATTTTAGTTATCTATGAGGTTCATTCCAAAAAGACAGTAAGTATTAAAAAATTTGTATTGATAAGGCAGCAATGGATCTGACATGACTGAAAAACACTGGCCTAGCTCAATAACAGATATATGTCAAATTCATAATATATTATCTTTAATATGTGAAAATGTTATTCAAAGTCACACATATTATATCATCTTAATCTTCACAACCAACTTATGGGGCAGGTACTTGATCTCTACTGTATAGATAAGAAAACTAAACAGAGAGGTTATGCTACTTGCCCAAGGTCACAGAGCTAGCAAACAGGGAGCCAGGATTCAAACCTGGGCAGCCAGGCTCCAGAATCCAAGCTCCTAAATATTAAGCAAGAAAGTGTGAAAGTGTTCGTCACTCAGTTGTGTCTGACTTCTTGCGACCCCGTGGACTGTAGCCCACCAGGCTCCTCTGTCCATGGAATTTTCCAGGCAAGAATAATGGAGTGGGTTGCCATTCCCTTCTTCAGGGGATCTTCTCGACCCAGGAATTAAACCCAGGTCTCCCGCACTGCAAGAAGATTCTTTACTGTCTGAGCCGACTAAGCATACTGCTGCCAAATTCCACCCATCCTTCAAGGCCCAAGGTCGAAGTTACCTCCTCCAGGAAAGCAGTCCTAGCATCACCAGTTCGAAATGGTGGACCTACCACTGATCCCAGTTCTTTGCGAGAACTGGGTATGGCACTTCTGCTTTGGAATCAAAAAGACTTAGCTCCTAAGCCTGGCTTTGCTATTTACCAACCAAGTGGCTCTAAATGAGCTAACCTCTCCAAATCTCTGTTTTCTCATCTACAAAAGTAAAATAACACTTCTCTCTCACAGGGTGTATGTGCTGATTAAATGGCACAACATGTAAAGTATCTAGCACACAGCAGGTGCTCAATAAAGGCCAATTCCTGTTCTCTAATCCCATACAGCCCTGTATTTTCTTGGATGATTGTCCTATTCAGTGATTTAACATTCTTTTCTATGTCTCTTCTAAGCGGTTACATTCAAACCTCACAGGAGGCAAGGAATATCTTATAGCTCTTCACCATCTCCATGTGGGTGGGTCAACAGCATCTTGGATGGATAACCTGTGAATGAAAGAGAGAGAGAGGCAGCATCCCAGGGCGAGTCACACCTGGAGGAGCTGAGTGGCTGTGGCTCTCCGCTCGGGGCTCTTGACAAGACACTGCTTCACAAAATCCATGAAGCCATCTGACCACAGTTCCGGCTTTCGGAATGTGGGGGGTGGGTTGGTAGGAATCATGAAGATGGCCTGGTTGGAAAGAAAAAAAAAAAAAACGATTTGGCAAAATAAAAGTGATACTCCAATAAAAATATGACTAGACATAATTTTGAAGTTTGATAAAATGATGTTCCTCTTCTCCTCTATAAGCCCATCCTAATTGCAACGAAAATCTAAGTATCTCAAAGTAGGAAGAATGACCATTAGAGCCGGAGTCCCCAAGAACCAGGCTGCACAGCAGGTGAGCAGTGGGCAGATGAACGAGGCTTCATCTGAATTTATAGCCGCTCCTCATCACTCACGTTACCACCTGAGCTCCACATCTTGTCAGAACAGCAACATAATAAAAGTAATGTGCTTGAATCATCCTGAAACCCACACCCACCCCAACCAGAGGGTGGAAAAAGTACCTTCCATGAAACCGGTCCCTGGTGCCAAAAACGTTGGGAACTGCTGCATTAGAGAATCTGACGGAGCTCTCCTGCTCCCTCCTCCTCTTTTCTCCCTCCCCCTCTGGCATATGTATTCTTGTCCCCTAAACAATAAACAGTCCATCCTAAAGGAAATCAGTCCTGAACATTCACTGGAAGGACTGATGCTGAAGCTGAAGCTCCAACACTCTGGCCACCTGATGCATAGAATTTGACTCACTGGAAAAGATCCTGATGCTGGGAAAGATTGGAGGTGGGAGGAGAAGGGGACGACAGAGGATGAGATGGTTGGATGGCATCACCGACTCAATGGGACGTGAGTTTGAGCAAGCTCCAGGAGTCGGTGATGGACAGGGAAGGCTGGCGTGCTACAGCCCATGGGGTCGCAAAGAGTCGGACAGGACTGAGTGACCAAATTGAACTGAAACAATATCCAGCGAGCTGTGTTTGTTTTTTGCTGACCATGTTGCCTTTCAAAGTGAAAAGACGAGCTCTAAGAACATCGATATCCTGAACATGACCTCAGCTGTCAAATGTCCCTCCTTCCTGAAAGTTACCCCCACCACTGGATGCAAGTGGTGACGGCGAGGAGATCACAAAACCAGAAGTCCCCCCAAATCACAAGGGATTCATCAACCTCCAAGCCACGCCAACTCTACCTACATACTTGAAAACTGAAAACTGGCCCACTACATTGCATTGAAATTCTACGATTTCAAAAAAGAAAACTACAGGAGATATTCCAAGTTCCATTCCAGACTGCTGCAGTAAAGTGAATATCACAATAAAGCAAGTCACGTGAATTGTTTTGGTTTCCCAGTGCACACGACAGTTAGACCTGCCCTATTCTCTAGTCTATTAAGTATGCACTAGTGTTATATCTAAAGAACAATGTATATACCTTAGTTAAAAATCATTCTATTGCTAAAAAATGCTAACCTTCAACTGAGCCTTCAGGGAGTTATTCTGCAATAGTAACATCAAAATCATTGATCACAGGTCACCATAACAAATATAATCATCATGAAGAGGCCTAAAATATATTGAGAATTACCAAAATGTCACACAGAGAGATGAAGTGAGCAAATGCGATTGGAAAAATAGCACTGACAGACTTTCTTGATGCAGTGTTGCCACAAACCTTCAATTCGTAAAAATCCAATAAGGCAAAGTGCAGTAACATAAGGTACGCTTGTAAAATTATTTATTGAGTTTCCAATAGAAAAGGTACAGATTAAAAAAAAATAAAACTCTTTGCAATAGGCAGCTTAAATTATGTTATTTGAATCTAAAAATAAAGCCAGTAAATCTTCCCATCCTTCTCCATTTCTGTCCCCCAAAAAAGACAGGTGCTTACCTTTGGGCATGTGAATAACTTAAAAAAAAACACCAAAACTGTTAAGTCTATTAACAGAAAGACTGCTTAATAAGAGAAGAGTTGGGTGGTATGGAAGACTCTGGAGCCTCTGAGGAAGGCAGGGGTCAAGGTCTTGCAACAGTGCTGTGATGAGGTGTTCTGGGGGTGGGGAAAGTCAGGAAAACGCTTAATACAGAGAAGGAGTGTCAATGGAGACACCTGTGGGCTCTTCACACTCCAGAACTGGATGGAGGTCAGGGAGCGCAGAGCCTCTAGAAATCACACATGTAAATCCTTACCCAGGCCACCTGATGGCCTGGAAGAAGGCAGGAAGAAGACAACAAATGAATCAGGCTGGGTGTTAGTGATATGAGTCGAAAATACTCTAGTTTCTTCCCCTTAAGGCTAGTATAAGAAAAACAGAGAAAACATGGCAATACATTATGACTGATATGGGCGAACAGGGAGCTGTGGAGGGCATGCAAAGCCCATGCCCTCTATAAAGGAGAGGACTGTTTCGCAGCTCCAATTAATGTTGTTAATGTTAAAATGTGAGCACTCGGGGACTTTTCTGGTGATCCAGTGATTTAGACTCTGTGCTTCCAGCACAGGGGGTGTGGGTTCAATCCCTTGTTAGGGAACTAATATCCCACATGCTGTGGAACACGGTCAAAAATTTAAAAATAAATTAAAAAAAAATTTTTTTAATATGTGAGTGCTTGAATTACTAAAAACATACACTGCACAAGTCAAGCCAATCAAGTCCTGCCAGAGGGATATCAATACACAGCCTCTAGAATGGACAGGGGTGGATTGCATTTGACTTAATTAGTGATTACAACTAGTGGAAGTATATCTTCTCAAGTCTAGACTGACACTTATCAATTATTTACAATTAATTCATTTACTGTTTGGTACCTAACCAAGAAACTCATTTAACTCAGTTTCTCATTATCACCAGCAACTGACCATCCCACTGGTTTTCTGTCCATTTCCTTACCCTCATTGGATGGATATCAGCATATGGAGGCTTTCCTTCAGCCATTTCTATGGCTGTTATTCCCAATGACCAGATGTCTGCTACACAGTTGTAACCAATTTCCTGGATCACTTCTGGAGCCATCCAAAAAGGTGTTCCTATCACTGTATTTCGCTTGGCCATGGTATCCTGAAACAGAAAGGAGAGAGATCAACATTAACCATTGAAACTGTTGAGACAGAGTCCCTTATAACAATAGTAATCGTCATGGGCTTGAAATACATACACAAACCATACTCAAACACGATCAAGTAAGTAAGTCACAAAACAAATTCAGATGACACTGAAACATAAAAGATTCTCAATCAATTATTAAAACACAAAAATAACTATCAACCAGTTAATGAAACACCAAAATGAGACTGACAAAATTAAAAAGATTACTAATAACTCATACGGATAATAGCATAGAAAAAAATCAGGTATCAAAATACAATGATAAAGGAACACAAGTTGGTACAGTGTTTTAGTAGGCAATTCAGCAGTACTTATTAACTTTAAATGTCCGTATCCTTTGAAATCTATTTCTAGAAATGTATCCTATGTATAAGTATCCCTAGATAGATGCACAAGTATTGTAAAAATAATAATAATGGAAGGGCTGGAAAAGGGGCATCTGTCTATTCATTTGTAGAACTATACACTTGAATTCCTTATCCTTTCAGCAAAATAAGTTCAAATAGGTTAAAATTTTAAATGTAAAGAACAAAATCCAAAAAGCACTCAAGGAAAGTACAGATGAATAGTTATATAAGGTTGGAGCAGAAAAGGACTTTTAAAACATGACATCATGAAGATGGGAGTATTTTTCAAATTGATTTATGATTCAACACAACCTCAACACAATTCAATTCAATCCCAACCAAAATCTAAGTGAAATCCCACTGTTTATTCTTGTTTTTATTGCTTGTGCATTTAGTATCATATCCAAAAAATCCTTGCCAAGACCAATGTCAAGGAGCTTTTCCCCTATGTTTTCTTCTAGGAGTTTTCGGGTTTCAGACCTTACATTTATTTTAATCCATTTTGAGTTAATTTTTGTGAGTGGTGTAAGAAACAGGTCTAGTTTTACTCTTCTGCATGTGAGTATCAGGTTTTCCCAAGAACATTTATTAGAGACCATCTTTTCCTCGTGGAGCACTCTTAGCTCCCTTGTCAAATATTAACTGACTGTAAAGCATGGGTTTATTTCTGGGTTCCTGATTCCATTCCATTGGTCTATGTGTGTATTTTTATGCCAATACTATACTGTGTGGATCACTTTGGCTTTGTAACATAGTTTGAAATCAGGAAGTATAAAGCCTCCAGCTTTGTTCTTCTTTCTCAGGACTGGTTTGGATATATGGGGCCTTTTCTAGTTCCATATGAATTTCAAGACTGTTATTTTCTATTTCTGTGAAAACCATCAATTACTAAAAACAACTGATACTTTAAATTTATAATATCTTTTACACAGCACGAGAAGAATTTTTCTTTTCAATTTGGTTTCCTTATTAAGATTGTAATTTAGACAATACTGTTTGGTATTGTTTACTTATGTGTTAACAACAAAATCTTTTTAAGGGCCCACAAATCACGATATGGAATAAGTTCCTGAGGTTGTTGGGTTTTTTTGTTTTTAATAACATCAAAGTAATGTTTTATTTGTTTTTCATTTAAATTTTTTAAAAATAAAAAACCTACATGATACAGCTCTAAACAAACTATATATGGATGTAGCTTTCTACTACCCAAGAAACCTGATATATGACATTGCTGCCAATTTTTGTATATATCTGTCTAGAACTCTGTTTTCTACACATATTTCACACATCTCATGTATTTTACAAAATCAGATAATTTTAGACTTCCTGTTTTGAAAGCATAGTGTTTTTCATTGCCATGCACTACTGAGGTAGGAGGAAAATCAAGCGCCTGTGTTTTGGAACCAAATGAAGAGAATGCCTTCAGTAAAGCAGCTGCCAACTGCTACCTAGAGGCTGAATGAGATGACGTTACGTCTTATTCAAGGAAAGCCGTTAGATTTAACTCTTATTCCTTTTGTAAATATGATGATGTAGACCAAAAGAATTTAAACATCTACTCTATCATTTCTTGTTTTAGCTTTTATTTTTTTCAAGCTAAACAGTTAAACTATGGGACCTGAGCCCCAGGAAAGGATCTAAAATAACCTACCAGCTCATTTGTAACCTATTGGCACATTCTTTAATTTTTTAAAACACAATTATATCAAATATTACATTTTTAAATAAATAAATAAAAAGAACAGTTCTCAAGAAAGACCTGAAAGTTACCAACAAGTCAACACTTACTGTAAGTTGACCTGCTACCCCAAAATCTGCAAGTTTTGCATGACCTTCTGTATTGAGCAAAATATTTCCTGCTTTGATATCTCGGTGTATTTTTCTCATAAAATGAAGATATTCCAGTCCCTTAAGTGTTGACTGTAATATTGTAGCTATTTCATCTTCTGTTAACTGAAAATATGAGAAATTAAAATACTATTAGTTTACATCAGCACATTTGAAAAAGGAGAAAAAATTTCGATCCAAATTCCTCTCCTAGAATATAAATAAGATCTCATTCAATGCGTAAAATAGCACTTGACAGCTTATAGTACCATTGCTATGGTGACCACTCCCAAAGTTATATTTCCAAGCCAGATCTCTCCCTAAGAATCAGATTTATGTATCTTCCCACACCACACCTCCAGCTGAATACCTAACAAGCATCATAAGCATAACATGACAAAATCAAATTCTTTATTTTTACCACCACCCTACCCCTTTCCATACCACCCACCTACTCTATTCTTCCCACGGTCTTCTCTTTCTCAGTAAAAGGCAATTTAATTCTTCTATCTGCTCTGGTCAAAAATCTTGAAGTCATCCTTGACTCTTCTCTATCTTCAAACTATATGCAATTATATCCTCTGGGTTCACCCTGATTCAAGCCACCATCATGCCTCGCCTGAATTATTCTAATAATCTCCTAACTTGTTTCACTGCTTCAGCCCTTAACCTTATATAATGTATATTCCACACAGCAGCCCTAACAAACCTTTTAAAATGTAAGCCAGGGACTTTCCTGGTGGGTCAGTCCATAAGACTCTGCTCTCCTAACACAGGGAGCCTGGGTTCGATCCCTGGTCAGGGAACTAGATCACACATGTTGCAACTAAGATTCTGCTAAATATCTGCTCAAAATCCTCATGGCTTCCTAAGTCACTCAGAATGAGAGCCAGTTCTCACTAAGGCCTCACCTTATCTGGCTCCCAGCTACCTTTATCTTCTACCACTTTCTACCTCTTCATCCTGTTTCAGCCATGTAGGCTTCCCTGCTGTTCCTCAAACACTCTAAACACACTCCCACTTCTGGGCCCTTATATCTATTCTCTCTGCTTGCAGTGCCCTTTAACCAGATTTCTGGATGAGATGGTTCCTTATGTCACTGTCTCTGCTCAAACATCACTGCATTAGGAACAGAGAGGCTTTTGCTAGCTCCCTCTACTCCTAGATCATTCTCTATCCCCTTATCCTACTTATAGCTTAATGCAACATTATCACCATCTCACATACTATACATAATCTGTATACTTATTCATGTGACATCTTCCCTATTACACACGTGAACTCCATTTTAAAATGCCTTTGATTAGATTACTACCGAATTTCAGCACCAAGAAAGCCTCCTGGCACATAGCAGGTCCTGAAAAAAGTATCTGTTAAATGATGATGAACAAATGTAAGCAAAAATGCAGGAGACTGACACAGAACACCTGATCAGTCCAATGCTAACTGTGTGCTGATCCCAGCCCAGTTCTAAACAAACTCAATCAACAGACTCTGAATCAATCCCCCTCATGACAAACAAGTCACATTTAGAAGAGAATAAGCAGTGGTACAAAAAGTACGTGATTTGGGTTTAGAAAGATCTAGTCTTCAGCCTTGGCTCTACTTCCTCGCTATGACTTAAGCAAGTTATCTAGTAATGTCTCTGAATCTCAGTTTCTCAATCTAGAAATAGGCAAATCACCTTTTTTCAAGAGTGTCACAAAAATCAAACGATACATTAAGGCATGGAAGAATCCATGGGGTTTAATAACTAGAAAATGCACTTCTACAAGAGCAAGGATGTTGTTCTACTGACTACTGGATCCCGAAGGCCTAGATCAATGTTCTAGAAATACTTACTAAATGAATAAACAAAGAGTTTACGCAACTGAACCACAACTAGAAACCCTGCCTCCTAGCTTTTCTCCCAGCCATCACAGTAACAGCAAACTATCTTTCACAGAGAGGAACCTGATGAGGAGGGTTTAGTGGAAGTTAACCTGTGAACACGTGGGCAGGAGAAAACCCAACCAACTTTAAACACTCAGAACTCACTGCTGGGCTTTCCTGGAGGCTCAGTGCTGGAGAATCTGCCCATCAGTGCAGGAGACACAGGATCAATCCCTGATCCGGGAAGATCCCACATGCCATGGGGCAACCAAGTCCACGCTCCACAACTACTGAGCCTGCGCTCTAGAGCACGAGAGCCGAAACTACCAAAGCCNCTGGGCTTTCCTGGAGGCTCAGTGCTGGAGAATCTGCCCATCAATGCAGGAGACACAGGATCAATCCCTGATCCGGGAAGATCCCACATGCCATGGGGCAACCAAGTCCACGCTCCACAACTACTGAGCCTGCGCTCTAGAGCACGAGAGCCGACACTACCAAAGCCCATGCGCCTTAGAGCCCGGGCTCCGCAACAAGAAAAGCCACCGCAACGGGACGCTCGTGCACTGCAACTAGAAAGTAGCCCCCACTTGCTGCGACTAGAGAAAAGCCAGCAGAGCCAAAAAATAAAAAAGAACTCATGACCTAGCTAAGATTTGATAGTCATTTTTCCCCCAGTAAGAAACAAGTAAAGCACTTCACTGGACTAGGTTGGTTGGTATCAAAACTGCCACATTTAGTGGACATCAAAAAGCAGAGAGGGGAAAGAACCACGGAAAGGGGGAGATGCAACAGCCATCTGTCCAGATACATTAGTAGGAGAGTGTACATGAATACAGAGCAGAGAAAAGAAGACAGTGTGAGAGACCAGCGCAGCTGCACGATTCCAGAAGGCAAACTTACCGTTTTATTTCGTAACCGAATGATATCAGATACAGAACCAGCCCCACAGTACTCCATCACGATCCACAAGTCTGTGTTCTTAAAGTAACTGCCATAATATTTGACTACATGAGGGCTAGGGAGAGAGACAATACTAATTAGTGGAACAATCTTCAAGCATCCCTATGAATTCATGCTGTAAAATACATGCAAATCCATTTCTCAGCTCAAAAGATCAATTATTCATATGTAAGGTTAAAATGGGCATCCTCTTGGTAAGAAATTAAAATAGTATTGATTTCTGGAGGGCAATAAATAACACCAGTGCAAAAACTGTGTAGGTCCCTTAACCCAGCATTTCTAAGTCTCAACTCACCCTAAGAAAAGAATCACAGATTTCAAAAAGAAAGAGTTACCATAGTCACAGAACTGCTAAAAAAAGTGAAAATTTAGATACTATCTAAATGTCTGACATTAGGGAGTTTATTTAAGAAATAATGATATATCTGTATAAAGAAATAACCATGAATCCATGGAAAATGTAATAGAAGTATACTTGAGAAGATTCTGCTTACCAAAAAACAAACAGAAAATGCAGGTTACATAACAGAGAGCACAGTAAAACTCCAAAAAGACATACAGAAGGACATGTGTACCAAGGAGTATTTAACAATGATTATCTCTCCAAAGGGAAATGTGGTTTTCCTTTCTTACTTGCATTTTCCCAAGAAGTCACATATACTTTGTAATAAGGAAAAATAAAACTACACTACAATCTATTGTAAGGGAAAAATATTCAGAATCAGACCTGAAATATAGAATCTTGAAGAAAGAGTTCAGGAAAAAGTCAAAATCCCTTTAAAATGAAATAATTTGGGAAAAAAAAAAAAAAAGAATGTGCCTTCTGAAGCTACCAGCTTTAACTAGCTAGATCACTATCAGGGCTAAGTAATATTGCACAATGTAGTAACGGAAGAGGCTAAAACCAACTCAGCTGATTTAACTCTCAAAATTTCAAATGCCCCTTCAGTCTTGGGAAACATGCCAAAATGACAGGATACCAGGAACACATACACACATATGCAAAATGAATATTAATGAAGAAATGGATAAATAAATCTCTTTAGATACCTATTACCACATCTGTGCTCCCGTCTCTGAATTTCTACAGTATTTATTGTCTCCATAAGGCAATTACTGTCAGGTATTTACTGCTGGAATATATCCTATACAATCATGCATCATCAACTAGATTTTCCCATACATATATAAGCCTGGCCTGTCCAACTACAGCCTGCAAACTCCAGGAGGACAAGCGTGCTGCCCTGTATTTCTCAGTATTCCTTATGATGTTTAGCACAGAGTAGGCTCTTTGAAATCTCTCATCTTTAGAGACATGTGCACACTGTGTTTGAAACACAGCTCTTACACAGCCTATCAAAAGGGGCAAAGTCCAACTTGCCCACTGCAAAGAGCTGCCATCATATATCTTGTGCACAAGACAAAAGAAACTGCGACCAAAAAGAAAAGAAAACTAAACAAAAAAACTGCTACTTTGGTCCCTCCAAACGAGAAAAAGGAGGGTTTCAGCCAGTTGAGAGTGACCACAAAAGTATCATGAAAAAAAGAAAAGGGGACTTTCTTGGTGGTCCAGTGGTTAAGACTGTGTCTTCCAATGCAGGGGATGCAGGTTCGATCCCTAGTCGGGGAACTAAGATCCATGGGGATCGTGTCTCATGGCCAAAGCACCAAAACATAAAACAGAAGCAGTACTGTAACAAATTCAATAAAGATTTTATAAACATGGTCTAGGGCTTCCCTGGTGGCTCAGATGGTAAAGAATCTGGCTGGACTGCGTGAGACCTGGGTTCGATTCCTGGATCAGGAAGATGCCCTGGAGAAGGAAATGGAAACCCACTCCAGTATTCTTGCCTGGAGAATTCCTTGGATAGAGGAACCTGGCGGGCTACAGTCCACGGGGTTGCAAAGCGTCAGACACAACTGAGCAACTAACACTTCAAAAACGTAGTCTATATAAAAAAATCTTTAACAAATTTATTCCTGAAAAGGAAAAAAAGAAAGGTGGGGAGAGGAGAAGCGATTGCATTCACCAGTCTACAAGACTTCAGGGCTTCCGGGCAAGATGCCTAGCTGCTGCTGCTGCTGCTGCTAAGTCGCTTCAGTCACGTCTGACTCTGTGCGACCCCGTAGACGGCAGCCTACCAGGCTCCTCTGTGCTTGGGATTCTCCAGGCAAAAACGCTGGAGTAGGGTGCCATTTCCTTCTCCAATGCATGAAAGTGAAAAGTGAAAGTCGCTCAGTCGTGTCTGACTCTCCGCGACTCCATGGACTGCAGCCTACCAGGCTCCTCTGTCCATGGGACTTTCCAGGCAAGAGTACTGGAGTGGGGTGCCATTGTCTTCTCCAAAAAAATTGCCTAGCAGGTTAGCCCCATCTATCTTAAGCTTTACCAGCAGGAGAGACTGAGTGATCTGCTGACCCAAAGAGCTTCAGAAGGATGAAGACAGCCTTGGGCTGTAAGACTTTCTCATTCTCAACTCCCAAGAGCTGCCCCAGCCCCTCAGTTTGTGCTTCTCAATCTGAACTGAGGATGCCTGCTCCCCTGCAGTGACCCCACCATGTTGTCATGGAAATTCGGGGCAAACCACGTGCATTTCTGCGGTCGCCTGCTGGCGCGACTTCCTGCTTGCAGCATTTGACAAATCTTAGTTCCTCAAAAATAAAACACTTAACTACTCTCAGCTGGAATAGTTTCTTAAACTTGTGAAGGAAGGGACAGAACAGTAATATACAAACAAGTGTTCTTTTTTTATAGGATCGTTTGCTGTTCTAAGGTTTCTGGAAGTAAAAGCATATGAACTATCTCTTCTGAGCTGTCTGCAGAAATGTTTTCTGAGAAGGAAGTAAGAGAGATCATTATCAAAAAAAAAATAAAGCACTACCTTCTGTCTCTTTGCCTCTTCTTCCTAGTTTTGAAAGGGCTAAACTGAAACAAAACAAAACAATGGAGAAATAGAAACTCTGAAAGTTTAGCTGCTGAAACACACAAACTTTTTCATCATTTTTTTTTCTGAAAAGAAACATGTAGTAAGTCCACTAAACTCCCCCTTTTGTAAAATATCTAAGTCGATCCAATTCTAGGAGTCAAACTCTAAATCACAGCAAATTCAAGTGTTATTATCTCCAGAACAACACCATAACCCTTTACCTGTCACATTGCTGCATGATAGAGATTTCTTTGATTATCTCCTGCAGGTCTGATTCCACAGGAACTTGCTTAATAGCAACAATCTGACCGGTCTCTTTATGAATAGCTTTGTACACGCTGCCATAGGACCTGTAATTGGGGGGACAAGGATACTTACAAAGTCAAAACAAGCCAAGAGATTAAAAAGTGCTTAAATAAAAACAACTCACCATTCTAATTTACATCCCCAGGTGCCCAAGACATATATACTTAGCTACACTTGCAAAACTGAGATAGCTGAAGTATTGATACTTTGGGGAAAAACTGTCCTTAAGAGAACTACTTATAATCTTCCCATTTAAAGTTTACTGAATGTGAGTATGAAATAACAGTCATAAGGACAGTAGCTACCACCTCTGCTGTCCGCAGGAAGCAGCATCCTCTGAGGTTCACCCTTACAGAAAAGCCATGAAAGGGTCATTATCTCTATTTTACAGGCAAATGAGAAAAGGTTCAGAGAAGTTACACAACTTCCCCAAGGTTACATGAAGTGATAAATAGTCAGTCAGTCCAGGATATGAATCCAGGGGTGTCAGAACACAAAGCCTATATTCTCTCTACATTTGTATTACGGCAAAAAAACCCAAAACAACATGGGGGGGGAGGGGGTCTTCCTTTTCTTGCACTCATTCTAGCATCACAAGGCCTTTTAGTCCTTGCTCCTCTTACTTGCAATAATGTTTAAAATATTAGGAAATTTTTGCTCCTCCTTAATTCTTTTTATCTTTCGCTTCATCTTCCCTTAAGAGTTTATTATCAAGATAAATAAAAGGTTGGGCAGCCTTTCAATTTGGGGGCTATAAGAGCAATACATGTAGAATCTAAAGACCCAGGACTGGAGTCCTACCACCACTACTTATCCGTATTATTACAGTATTACATATCAGATGTATTATTAACCTTGTACCTCAATTTTCTCACCTGTAAAATGACAACAACATTACAAGAGAATTGCAATGGTTAAATGAGATATCATTATCTTACATAGATTATATTTTCACTTAAATCCTGGATGGCTGTCAGTGAAATAATGAGCAAATTGTCTTTCATAGCTTCCAAACACACCTGTTTCTTCACACTCCCTTGGTGAAAAGAAAGATCAAAATAACAGTGCACCGAATACATCAAAGTAGCTGAGTGCTCTAGCTAACAAAATGCTACTCAAAGGTTGCTTCAATGTGAAAGTCACACAAAAATTTTTTTAATGTCTATGCAAGGCACATAAAAAATTTCCATTCCATCAGACTCTTTCACTGGCAAAACTAATATAATGATACTTAAATGTTGCCTGAAACTTATTTTTTGCAAGGGCAAGACAACCACTGACCAGTGTGGAAGATCCAACCACTGCCTCTTCTTCCTTGGCCACTGGAAAAAGCTGCCATCATGTATCTTACGCACAAGAAAAAAGAAACTGCTACCAAAAAACAAAACAAAAAAACCCTGCTACCTTAACTCGCGTCCCTCCAGTCAAGAAAAAGGAGGGTTTTAGCCAGTTGAGAGTAACCACAAAAGTATAATGAAAAAAAGAAAGGGGGACTTCCTTGGTGGACCAGTGGTTATGACTGTCTACCAACGCAGGGGATGCAGGTTCGATCCCTAGTCAGGGAACTAAGATCCACGGGAAACATGCCTTGCCTTATCTTCCTTGATAAGACAACCCCAAGATTTGTGACCAAATCTTTGGTCCCAGGAGATAAAGGCTGGTGATCCAAGCCAGTCCCAGGATTCTGATCTCTTTCTGCCAGTGACTGAACTAGCAGTAAGTCTAAGACCTAGTACAGACCAGTGAAATTTGAGAGGAATTCTTTTGAAGGGTCCCTGGGAAAGACTTTCTTCCCTGATAAAACAAGAAGCAAACAAGGTGGCCCATTTTCACCTGCCTCTTCCTTTCCTGCTTCTGAAGTGGCCATCTTGAGACTGTGAGACTTACACAAACGCTAAATCATTATCAGACACTTAGCCATTCTGGAATCTTTCACCCCTAGATTTTTCTGGTAGTTATTAAATGCCCTTACTGGTTAGCCACTATTAGTTGGGTAGTCTGTAACTTTCATCCAAATTTATCCTTGATACCCTAGGTCAGGGGTCCCCAACTCCCCGTTAGGAACCAGGGTGCACAGCAGGAGGTGACTGGTGGAGGGCAAGTGAGTGAGTGAAGCTTCATTTGTATTTGCAGCCGCTCCCCACTGCGCGCACGACCACCGGAGCTCTGCTTCCTGCCAGATCAGCAGTGGCATTAGATTCTCACGGGAGCACAGATCCTAACCTAAAGTCAAGGCAGAAGAGCCTGAGATTGCCACAGATTAGAAGTGAATAATAAATGCAATATGCTTGAATCATTCTAAAACCATTCCCCTCACTCCCGGTCCCTGAAAAACCGTGTTTTATGAAACTGGTCCCTGGTGCCAAAACTGTTGGGGACCACTGCCCTAGGTCCCATATGTGTAAAGAAGTTCTTTATTTCATCTTCACTTTGGAATGAGTTTTGCTGGATATAGACTTCTTCTTTGACAACTGCTTTCTCTCAGCACTTGTACTGTAGTTTATCAGCTTCTATTGTAGAACAGTCAACTGTCATCGGGTTATCATTTTTCATGGGTAATCTTGGGCTCTCTCCTGTAGTTTTTCAGACTGCCTTTTTATCCTTCACATTCTGTAATTTTACTATAACTAGAAGTCGACTTATTCGGCACTTCATAAGCTTCTTCAATCGGAAGGCATATGTCTTTCTTCAAGTCTGGAAATTTCTTAGTATTCTCTCTTTATTTCCTGTCTCTTCCAATTTTCTTCTAGAGTTCGTACTGGACCTATAGTGGACCCTGTCAATCCATGCTGTCTCCCTAGTTTCCAACACTGCATTTCTGTCCTGCATTTTGCGATCAGTCTCATTTCTAGCTTTCAACTCACAAATTCTCTTTTCAGTTTGTCCAGTTGACAGCTTTTGCAATTTACTGGGCATTAGAACTTCAATTATTGTAGTCCTCATTGTCAGGCCCCTCAGCTGTTTCTTTTTCATGGGGCTGTTCATGTTAATAATTTTGTGTTTGTCTTTTAAGGATTCTATTCCCTTTTATCTTTTTGAAAATTGTAAACAAAAATGAAATTCCATTTCAGATTGCCCCATTATTTTTATTTCCTTGGGTGGGAATTTCCTACTTGTTACGTCTGTTGATTATTTAATGGCACTGGATTTCCTCATATGGGTTTCATTTTACTTTGAATAATTCTTTTCTATACAGTGCTCACTGTTCTTGAGCATTTCATGACATCATGATGGTTTCATGATTCCCTTAGCTCAGTTATCGAGGCTGTACAATTTAAACGAGGTCTTGCACTAGGATTTAGGGTTTTCAGCCCTCAAGACACCATACCTTAATACACGGCAGGCCCAGTTCCTATAGTCAGAATAGTCCCTCTTTTTCCCCAGGCCACAGGCAACTGATACAAAACTTCCCTGCAGGAAGCCCAATCTCCCAACAATAACATGGCATGCTTTATCCTCCTATTACTATGACAGCTATCTTTTCTATCCCTGGTCTATAGCTGGCTATGTATCCTTATATTAAAGAAAATTAATTTTCATTCATTATTATATATTTGTGGAAAGGAGAGGTTCCTGCATGCACTGAGAAATCTTGCCTAGAACACCCTCCACACCTCACTATGCTATCTTGACAGCCAAGAAAACTCCAAGAGCTCATATGAACAATTAAGATTCACAATTCCGGACTGCACTTAAGAGTACAATTTAGAAGGCTTCAGCAAGAACCCCTTGCTGAAGGTAAGTCCAAGACCTGACTCTCTAAAAAAAAAAAAAAAAAACTACAGTGACTCAATGAATTTTAAGTGGCAGAAAACAAAACAAAGAACACCACAAAGGAGGTGCTTCACACAAGCTCTGCAAGGCAAGGGTCAATGCAGAGAAATAGAAATTATGTAGTATCTGAGGCCAAATTAACCAGGTATCAGTTTTAACCATATCACTCACTAGTTACAAAACGATGGGCAAAATGTTTTTGCTCTTATCCCCTGATTAGAAACTTAAATGAGTCAACGGGTAAAACTTTAAATACAATAGAAGGAAGAAAGGTGAAAGCTCTAATTCAAAACACTTTCTGAGGGCGGTCCATCCATTCTGGTTTGGAGCTTTGACCCCGCTCTGCCACAGATCCACGATTTCCTCAAAATACAGAATGGCAGCAGTCTTGGGAATCCGATACAATCCTTTAGCCAGAGCTCATTACATAAGGCCCAAGTCCATGAGAGTTCACAACCCATTCATTTTCCAGACCCATGGCATGGTCTTTTGTGTTCAGGAAGGAAGTGCAGGTCGGGTCTTCCTTCAGGACTCTGCTGATTAAATGGAGCTTGCTCAGGCTCATTCAGTCAGGATGACAGAAATCCAAGCACTTGTGGTAACATTTAAAAGAACAATATGATGATAACATTTGAAGATCTGAAGGTTTGTTTGTTTTCTTTCTGGTGATAGATTTACTGGGAAATTTCCAAGGTCTTTAAAGAAGACATCCACAGATCTAAAATGTAATTTAAAATAATCATAATTAGCTTAGTTTCTCCTTACGTTATATTTCTGATCACTCTCTGTCTGTAGTTTTCTTTCGACATTCCTCAAACCCAATCCACCCAAACAGAGCTCCCTTCAAGAACATCTAAATATACTTTAAGACTTAAGATTTAACTTTGATTGGGCAAGATAAGATCTGAAAAATGCTTCAATTGATATATTTAAAAATAAAATAATAGTTGCCATTTATTGCGCCCTCATTAGGTGACAGGCACTATACTGGTACTTTAGTCTCATTATCTCATGTAATACTCAACATAATCCTATGAGGGAGATGTTAATATCCTCACAAGCTGAGGCTTGTGAAGCTTCAGATGTTCATCAACCTTCAGAGTCTACGTTCTTACTACTGTAACACACTTTCATTAAAAATAAAACAAGTCAGTTACATACCTAGTCAATTATGCCTACCACCCTTGATCTTATTTTAAGTATAACCTGTGAGCATGGTTAGATTAAGGGCCTTGGACTCACTACATGGAGGAAAATACTGAGGATATCCAGCTAGAGTTGAAAATGGCAGGCAAAAGACAGAGGGACTGGATTTTCTTTCCCCATACCTTTAAGGATGCCAAGTCAACTTGTAGGTTCAGATTCATCAAGTACTTGTCTTTCAGTAGCTCAGCTGTTGTCATCTTTTACTTCCCCTCTCTGCTTGATTTCTTGCTTGATTCCAAAGAGCATTTTTCCAGCTTACAAAAAGATGATGACTAATGTTTTCACAAGGAGGTAATCCATGAAATCCTATTCCATGTAATCCAGGATTGGGTTTAGCATTTGTTATCTATATTAGGCATAAATAACACTTACTCCAAAATAAACTTATGACATATAAAAGCTGATTGTAAAGAAGAAACACTAATTAGACACTAGACATTTTCATAAATTAACATTTCAGCTCTTCTCTTGAACCAGAATTACTTCCAAGAGATTCTACATAATACACAAATACACACCCACACATTTACATGCTTATATATGCATAAACTACCTCTGAAAAATACATTAAAAACTGCTATACTGGTTGCTTCTGGGTGGCTGAGATAGATAAGAGGCAGATTTTTTTCAGGCCATTTTTTATGCCTTTCAAATCTTGAAACATGTGACTTGATTACCTATTCAAAAATGAACAATGAAAACTTATGAAAGGGTGTCTAATATTTTAATGTCTTGGTCATTACAGAAAAAGAAATAAATATAAAAATATCAAAAGTATAAAAAATTATGATGTAACCTTTATTGTATCATGAAAGCCAATGACGGTCACTATCTATTACGAAATATCATTCTACTGGTATTCTATAAACTCATTCACAAATCTGTGTTTCAAGAAGTCCTCCAGTTCCCAACCTGGGATCCTAGATCTCTTAGGAAGTTGTAAGGCAGTGACAGTCCTTGATTTATTTTCTTTATTTCCCAAAGTGGCACTAACTAAAATGCTGAAATCCTTTAAAAAAAAAAATGAAACAAGTTATTGAATATCTCTCAGAGGCTACGAACAGAAAATTAAAGTATGTCTGATTAATAAAATTTCGTGAACAAAGTATAAACTAATTAGTGTTATCTGTTAAATAGCTATAATCATGCATACCATACATTTTATGAGAGCAAACAACAGATGTCCATGGTACTGAAAAGACCAGGAATCACTAACTCTGTTTATCAAAGTGATTGGGGGATGAATGAAAGAAAGGGCATTTCAAGCTGTGAATTCACCTCCCACCCCACCCAGAGCAAGGCTGATATGCAACATTTCCCTTTCTCTTCCTTAGCTTTACAGATTATTGCATGAGAAAGGTTCGCATCCTGCTGCTGTTGGGGCAGGAAAAAGACGGAGACCTCCTCGTCCACCTACACTTTTCTGGGCACTCACCCTTCTCCAAGTTTCTCTAAGACATCAAACACTTCTTCCGGTTGTTTAGTTAAACTATCTTCATCCAACTTTTTCAGCTGCCTGTGAATGAAGAAATTTAAGCATAAAATACATTGTACTTACCAGCAACTTGAGAGAACACAAAACACATTATTTATTTTACAATTAGCATCTGAGGAATTTCTCTGCAAAGCCTACACTGGTAAATGCCAGTAAAGGCAAGCTAAGAGACCTTTAAGGGAAGCTGAAGGGCTGGTCTGGAAATGTTACTGGTGTCCCGGGTCACCTTCACGAGCAAAATCATTACCGGAGGGTTAAGAGCTTCCATGAGGCTGACTTCAGTTCCACAGGTGTAAGAATTTTCTAACACTAGAAGTTGCTCTGAAATGGTTTAGACTGCAATTAAGAAGTCCCTAGATTCCCATCACTGGAGCATCTAGACAGAAAATGAGTCCTTGTGTAGCTAAAATGCAGTAGAGTAGATTTAAGCAATAGCTAGAATCCGTTCAAATCTTGAAATTCCATCAACTAAAACGACATAACTCTCTGTTCAGAAAAGATGCTTAATGCAAGCTTAGTAATGAACTGAAACATGGGCTTAGACTGGAGGCCAACGAAGATGGAGAAGAATCTTGCTCTCCATTAGCAAGATTTTGGTACTTATTTTTGTTGAAACACATGGATTCTATAAGGTATCACAGAAACAGAAAGTGGAGAGTATATGCTTAGATGTGATCAAAAGTGAAAAAATAACCAGACAGCTGGAAGTTTCAAATAGTCTCACCAAGACTCTCCTGGGGTGACTGTGTACCTGACTATTCCCCAAAATCAAAGATTTTGCATACAACTTCCAGATAATTCCAATGTTTCTATGACAAACCACGATCAACATAGGAGGTTATAAATTAAGCACAGGGTGTTTTTTTTTAAGCTGAGAACTATGAAAATTATTAAGTCTTAGATAAGCTGTCTGCCAAGGAGCACTCGTGTGCACGCATATGAGTGTTCTATGCCATGGTTTCCTGAAACTACAAAGGACAACAAAGAAAGGAGAGCTCAGGAAATGGTGAAATGTGGAAGCAGTCCACTGGAAATTTCTTTGTAAAGAAAAATGTTTAAACTAGCTGGACAATACCAGCTTTTACAAGGAAAGATAAACTAAAATACACACACACACACAAATGTGTACCTTCCTAGAGAAAATGGCAAAACCGTAAGAGAAGCCAAAAAAAACCCCACACACCTGAACGCATCAAGTGTATCTTCCAGTAAATGCTGATCTCAAGAAGACAATCTTAACAGGATTTTATAAATATCAAAGACTAGCAAAAGGGAGAACTGCTCTAGGTCAATAATTGCCATGACTTGAAAATCAACCAAAGAAACAACCACACTGACCTTTGAAAATCAAAAGGTCCTAAAAATTAAATTCCAATGACATCACAAAAACTCCCAGGTTCAAAACAAAACAGGTTGAAGTGAAACTTCAATGTCAGAAGTGAAATTTCTATGAGCCCAGAAATCAGAATGAACATCTCACAATGGGGGCGGGAGTGGGTAAAGCATTGATTTATAACTATATAAACAATGGACAATACCTCTTTTCCCAAGTATAAAGTTTTATAAACAACTTATGTAAAGGAAGATCAGATGTGTTCCTTTGAAGTGGTGGCTTTGTGGTTTATAAAGAGCAAAACTCACTATTTCAACTATTAGAGACCACGGCATAACACAGGAAACGGCCACTGCCATGAGACGGCTGCAGGCCTCTGATAATACTTTGACAGACAGACTTTATATGAGTGTTCAGATGCTCCTTTAAAACAATCTAGGTGGGGTTTTGTCTGCTTTGGGCTTAAAGGATCTTATCTCTGGTGCCTGAACCTAGAGGTGGTCTATAAGAACATTTGCTAAATGGACTAATGAATGCAATGACGAGAATCATAAACCTTTCTCAGCACTCTTAATGAGGTTTCAAAATTAAAAAGGAGCTCACCCCGAGAAAGTATTACTGTGCTATTAACAAATAACAATTCTATGGAAAATCTTTTGACAAGGGACTCAATGATGTTTTCTACATGAGTCTTCATGGAAGAAGCATTCTAAGCAAACAGCCCAACTCTGATGATTCAGCCCTTTCAACTGTACTTTCCCAGGTCCGAGGTACTTTCAGCGCTTGCTCATAACTGAACAGGCCTAGCCAACACAGCCTCAAAGGACCAGACAACAGGGGATGTTCCACTCCTAAGTCAGCTGCGTGGATGGTCAGTATCCCAGAAATGCACTCTACACACTCCACCACACTATTAGTATCTAATGGCAACTCACTTCTGAAAATCATAAACTTCTAAAAAATTCACAGAAAGTGAAAAAACATAAAACTCCTATGCAAACTGTCAACTTTATCGTTATTCTCTTGTTGTTGGTTGTTATTTAGTCGCTAAGTCATGTCCAACTCTTTTGCAACCCATGGACTGTAGCCCGCCAGGTTCCTCCGTCCATGGGATTCTCCAGGCAAGAATATTGGAGTGGGTTGCCATTTCCGTCTCCAGGGGATCTTCCCGACCAAACCCGCGTCTCCTGCACTGGCAGGTGGGCCCTTTACCATCGTCATACCCTTAGTCACACACAAATATCAAACTCAGGAACACAAAGAGCATTTCCTACCTTGGGATTGCTTTCCCTTATTGGAAACACATGCCATCTGAATCTCTGAAAAGACACCAGTACTTTTCCAAACACAAATAAGGGTGTTCATGAAGTCATTACTCACTGGTGTGGCTAGCTCCCAAACCTCTTTCTCCCATCTTAGAACTTTTGTAAGGTCCATTTTATTTATATATACCTATATTCTTTCCACACAGAATTCATCATGGGTTACAACAAATATGTAAGATAAATGGATGGAGCTTTTTACTGAAAATAAAATATACGTGCCCACCCCAACCACCTCAAACTCATGTTAAAGTCTTAATGCTCAATACCTCAGAATGTGACTGTATTTAGAGATGTGGCCTTTAAAGAGCTAATTAAGGTAAAAATGACATCATATGGGTGGGCCCTCATCCAACATGACTGGTGTCTTCGTAAGAGGGGATGAGGACATAGGTATAGAGGGAGGACCATGTGAGGACACAGGAAGGAGGCAGCCATCTGCAAGCCAAGGAGCGAGGCCTCCAAAGAAACAACCCTGCTGATGCCTAAACCTCAGACTTCTCGCCTCCAGAACGGTGAGAAAATAAATTTCTGTTAACTCATGCCATCTGTGAGATCAACATGACAGTCCTTACAAACTACTATCACTGGTAATAAAGTTAACTGGCTGAAAGGCAGTTCACTAGCTATGATGAGCAGGAAAGCACCTGTCATTCAAGAATTCAACCCTGCAGAGGATGTGATGATTTCAGAGAACAGCATCATCGAAACATATACATTACCACATGTAAAATAGATAACGGATGAAGCGGGGCACCCAAAGCTGGTGCTCTGTGACAACCTGGGGGGACAGGGTGGAGACGGAGATGGGAAAGGGGTTCAGGATGGAGGGGACACATACACCTGTGTCCCCTCAGGTGTACCGATGTATTCATACTGATGTATGGCAGAAACCATCACAATATTGTAATTATCCTCCAATTAAAATAAATTCAAATATAAAAAAAGAATTCAACCCTGCAACACTTTTCTCTTGCACATTTAATAAAATTTTTAAAATCCAAAAGGCACAGGAATGAGTGTCAAAAACCAAAATGGTTTACTTTTTTGCCCAAGATTGTACAGCATAAAGTAAAAGAAACAAAACTCAGATTCCTAATCCTCTCTTCAATTAAACCAGCGCGTCCAGGAAAGAACAAACATATTTCATAAGGAAATATAACCACTATCCATTTATAATTGGATCTATGGTGCAACAGCAAATACCTGCTAACATATACAAGGCCCTGTGAAACAAGAGTACTCCCAGAGAGGAATCAGAGTGATGTAGCTAAGAGCACAGACTTTGGACCAGACTGCCTGGATTAAAATCCCAGCTCTGTCACTTAGTAACTGTGCAACTTCTGTCCAATCACTAACCTCTCTGGGCCTCAGTTTCATCACCTGTAAAACAGAGATACAGGTGATAAGATTGTTGTGACGGTCAAACGAGTCAACAGTTAAGCTGAACCATGTGAAGCTGCTATTTTTATACATCAAAAATGGTCAAATATCAGCAAATTCATTTGGTTCAATGACAGACATGGAAAGCACTGAGAATAACGTCTGGCACCCAGTAAGTGCTAGATGGATGCAATAACCACTTTATTTCAGACTCAGCGCACTACAGTAGGGTAACTTACGAGTCCATCCCCACCAGCTATTTGCCTTCTGCAGTGTTTGTGCACGTCAAACAAAGCCAAGGGCACAGGCCCAGCTGTGGAACCCTTCCCTTCACCTCTCCATTGCCCCGCACTCCCACACACTGAACACTTCCTACTTTAGAGCTCATTCTGCTACAGGAAGTCAGAGGGCTCTGTGAAATTGAAGCAAACTTCATGGCACCTCAAGCCGTACTCTCCATTTTTATCCAGATGTGGCAGAGTGATTGAAACCCCCCGGGGTCCACAGAGCAAATCACTGATACAACTGCAACCAACTCAGGATGTCAGACTACCTAGGATCAGCCACTCCCCCTGATCTTGACTTAAAACAATTCCAGGGAGCAGTAGGATTTGGAGCTGATAAAAACAATAGAGACCTGAAAAAAGGGCACTGAGGGCAGTGAGCCAGACCTAGAGCAAAAAAAAAAAAGGAACACACACGACTGTCTCTCAACTCTTCTGGGCCTCAACCTGCCCATCTTAAAAACAGCCTCTTATTTCTCTATCTTCCTCCCAGTGTAGGAGTGAGGAAGATTAGGAAGATCCTGGATATCAGAGAGGAAAGATACCATCATCTAGAGAGAGGACACTACCAAAAACATCTAAATCGCTGCCCTGCACGAAGCTTCCCTTACTAGACCGTCCACCTTGCACGGCACACCTTCGGCCTCAGGCAGCAAAGCTTCTCCTCTCAACAGATCCTCCCCACTGCACCTCTGGTGGGACTCTCTCCTCTAGAAAGTCTGTCTAGCTCTCCTCTCTGCTAGTTCCCGACCCACCCTTAGCCAGAGCCCCCTCGTAGGTCCTCATCTGGCTTCAGCATCCTCCCTAACTCTGTGAGTCCCTTCTAGGACAGGCTTCACCCAGCGGCCCCCGCCCTCAGCAGGTGCTCTCCCTAACTTCTCTCCAGTCCCCCAGCAGCTGCCCTCCCCACCTGTCCCCCACCTTCCGCCAGGATGTCCGCCTCGACAAGCGATCTCTCTAAACAGCCCCAAGTTTATCCCCCGGAGCCGGACCCCCACCGGCCAGAGGTTCCCCCATTCAGCAGGTGCCCCTTCAGCCGGATCACCTCGCCCCGCAGGTCCGTCCCCTCCAAGGGGGCTCGCACGCCCGGGTCGCCCCTCCGCCGGTCTTTCCCTCCCTCCACCCCTTTCGTCTTAGCCAGCGGCCCCTCACCGGCGCGGCGGGTTCCTAAGCTGCACCGTCTCCATGGCGCTGCCGGCAGCCGCCCAGACCCGTTCACTGCTCCATCCTCCCCCGGGACCTCCTCGATCCCGCCCAGCAGACCCTCCCACACTTCCGCTTTCCGCCCCTACCGGAAGCCGCGTGCGGCGCGGGAGCGGGGCGGGGCCGCGAGGGCTGGCCCCGGTCACGTGGCGCGGACACCAGTCACGTGGCACGCTGGGGCGCGGACCCGGAACCGCGGAACCGTGGAGGCTCCTCCCGGTAGGAAGTTTTAGTCAGGTTTTGAGATTTGGCGTCCTTGTCTCTCTGCGACACTTGGCCCAAGAAACGCGGTCTGAGACCCGCGAACTCATCTCTGCTTCGGGCCCTGCTCACCTCGTTTCTCAGACACAGATACTGAGACTTCCCGCGAAGAACCGGCTTAATAAAAAACTGTCAATTCTTAACCAGCCAAGTTTACACTGTTGCTGGGAAGCGCTGCTGCAGGTATCCCTGGAGCTATTTGTGGTTTTCTGCCGTTCTTCCCTGGTTGAATTCTTGTTCCAGGTGGACGCTGGAACGTGCATAACGTCTCTTTGGATGTCACGGAGCATCAGCCTGCAAACTGCCCCACCCTCGTAAGAGCCTTACCTTTGAGTCAGCTTGAAGTGAAGTCGCTCACTCGTGTCCGACTCTGCGACCCCATGGACTGTAGCCTACCAGGCTTCTCCGTCCATGGGATTTTCCAGGCAAGAATACTGGAGTGGGATACCATTTCCTTCTCCAGGGGATCTTTCCGACCCAGGGATCAAACCCAGGTCTCCCGCATTGGAGGCATACGCTTTAACCTCTGAGCCACCAGGGAAGCCCTTGAGTCAGCTTGCAGACATAAAAATAGCCAAGGTTTATTAAGCTCTTGGGGCTTCCCAGGAGACGCTAGTGGTAAAGAACCCCGCCTGCCAGTGCAGGAGACATGAGAGACTCGGGTTACATCTCTGGGTGGAGAAGATCCTCTGAAGGAGCGAATGGCAACCCATTCCAGTAGTCCTACCTGGAGAATCCCATGACTGGGGGAACCCGGCAAGCTACAATCCATAGGGTCACAAAGAGCTGGACACGACTGAAGCGATTTAGCACACATTAAGCTCTTAACATGTACTTGCCATATTATCTCATTTAATCCTTATATCAAGCCTGTAACTATCCCAGTCTTATCTGTTTTTTTCCACTGCTTATCATGTTCTCGATACTCTATTACTAACTCAAAATGGCAACCCACTCCAGTATTCTTGCCTGGAGAATCCCATGGACAGAGGAGCCTGGCAGACCAGTGTCCATGGGGTCGCAAGAGTCGGACACGACTCAGCAACTATACTACTACTACTAACTCAGTAGTTTTAAAACTGTTTATGGTAGGTAATCGGAAAAGGCAATGGCACCCCACTCCAGTACTCTTGCTTGGAAAATCCCATGGACGGAGGAGCCTGGTGGGCTGCAGTCTATGGGGTCGCGACTGAGCAACTTCACTTTCACTTTTTACTTTCCTGCATTGGAGAAGGAAATGGCAACCCACTCCAGTGTTCTTGCCTGGAGAATCCCAGGGACAGGGGAGCCTGGTGGGCTGCCCTCTATGGGGTTGCACAGAGTCAGACACGACTGAAATGACTTAGCAGCACAGTGTTACACAATCTGAGGTTGTTTGGATCCCAGGATGCAGAACCTCAGACAAAGAGGGGCAACTAAAGGTACACACAGATTCAGTTGTGCAGGAATTGATGTCCCTAACCATCAATTGTGTAACAAAATACATGACGGCAGAGACTAGGTTTTTGTTGATGAAACTTTTTAAGTGCATGTTGCATGCCAGATCTTACAGGGCCTGGGGAGAGAGAAGACCTACTTACTGCCTTTAAAGACCTCACAGTCTAAGAAACAATGTAAACTGATGTGAAATAAAATCAATATTTTATGGCAAGACAAGATTTTTTTTTTTTGCTGTGCTACACAGCATGTGGAAGTTTAGTTTCTGGACCAGAGATCAAACCCGAGCCCTCTGCGTTGGAAGCACGGAGTCTTAACCACTGGACCACCAGGGAGTTCCCAGGAGAAGAAAAACTTGAACGTAAATGTTTTTCTCTGCCCTTTGCCCCCCTCTGCCCCCTCTACTGTGCATTATATATCTGCATTACGCATCAACCAAACTTCCTCATTGGCAGAAATACCTGCTCAACCATAAAGAGCAACATTCTGCTAGCATCAAGAGAATTCCTTAAAGGATGACATTCCTTCTTGATCTTGTAAGGGGTCACGATGACAGTTGCCTTCTGTCTCAAAAAACTTATATAACTGTGCCCTGACTTCTAATGTGTGGAACAGTTTTCAGAACTGAGATGGTGGTCCCAGGTTACAATCCTCCAACTTGGCTCAAGTAAAATTTTCCACTTCTTTATTAGATTGACTATTGATTAATTTTCATCAACTGACAATCACAGAATAAGAGCTAAATTAGGAATAAAACCTGAGAGCAACAGGAGCAGAGGAGGGAGATTATAAAGGAGATGATGTTTGAGTTGACTTTTGGCTCAGTGAGGATTAGGCAAGAGAAAAAAAAAAGTGTTTGGAAAAGAATCCCAGGAAAAAGAGAGCATAGGCAAAGGTTAGGAAGCAAGGGAAACAGCATAATGTGCACAGGTAGCAACAAGCGGCTTAAAAAAAAAAAAAAGGGAGTAGTAAATGGGACATAGGGTGAAGTCAGACGAGGCTGATGATAAGCTCATTTCCCTCAGCGATTTACATCAACCTATCAGTGCATTCATTTATAAAACCAGTATCTATAGATAACTAGGTGCCAGTTTCCAGCCCAAGTGCCTTTGCACTTGCTAACCCTCTGTCTGAAACAGCATCCCTAGCATATTCTCAGGTCTCAGTTCAATTATTAGTCTCTGGGAGATGCCTTCCCATCCCTCTTACTTAAAAAGTCTCCACGTGGTCACCTTCTATGGCATTACTGTTTTGTTTTCCTCAGAGCACCATCACATTAATGAAATTATCGTCTTCTTGTGCACATGAGGTAACTGAATGTCAGGCCCCAGTAGAATAGTAGAATATACAACCTAGGCGAGCAGTGACCTGTTAGAGTTGCACCTGCAGGGTTCTATCACGCCAAGATGCCCACGGCCGCTGCAAACTCCCAGCGCGCTGGTACCCAGCTGAACGTGCGTGGAGGGCGGGGCACTAGGCGCCTCCGGTCCGCGCAGGCCCCGCCCCGGCCCCGCCCCGCCCACTCCCCTCCGGGTTAGCCGGCCGGCGAGGCTACTCGCAGCTTCTACGCGGGCGGCGTTGCACCCGTCTTGGCGCCGGGAAGTGTAGCGGCCCCCCAGTTTACCGGCCCAGCGCCAGAATGGCCCCCATACCTCCGGAGTCAGTGGAGGAGCTCCGCACCTCCGGCAACCAGAGCTTCCGCAACGGCCAGTTCGCCGAGGCCGCCACACTCTACAGCCGCGCGCTGCGGATGCTGCAGGAACAAGGTGCGACCCCGGCCCCCGGCCCCCCGTTTCTCCGCCAGGCCTGCTTCCCACTCTCGCCTCCCCCGACCCCAGCTACCCGGACCCCGCTCTGGCCCTCTCGGCCTGGGGCTTCCGTTTACCCCGCGGCTGACCGGCCCACCGGGTCTTCCCAGCACTTGCCCATTCCTTCCCCCCTCCCCCACCTTCGGCATCCTACGAGAAACTTCCTTGGCCTTTCTTTCCGCTTGTATTATTATTGTAACGTGGCTTTATTACTGGCCCTTTTTTTACTTAATGACATAACAGGAACACATTTTCATATTAATAGATCTTTTATCACTTTTTATGGTAAAAAAACGACATCAAACTTAATCTCTTGTAACGTTGTGCAACAGAGCTCTGGAACTTTCTCATCTTGCAGCACGGAAACGCCGTACCCACTAAACTCTGATTCCCCCCTCCACCCGTGGTATCCACCTTTTTTATACTATGTCAATGATTTTTACTACTTTAGGTATTTCAAGTGAATGGGATAATACAGTATTTGTCTTTTGTGACCGAATAATATTTTTGACATTATAAACTGTGTTGTAGCGTGTGACAGGCTTTCGTTCATTTTTAAGGTTGCCTGATAATTCCATCGTGTAGATATACCATATTGTCTTTATCCATTCTTCCGTTAATGGACATTTGAATTGTTTTCACCTCTTGGCTATGATGAACATGAGTGTGCAACAATCTCCCAAAATCCTGCTTTAATTTCTTTTGAATATATTCCCAGAAGTGGGATTGATGGATTAGATCATAATTGTATTTTTAATTTGCAGGAAAGGAGGGGGCTTCCCAAATGTTTTCCATAATAACTGTAGCATTTTACATTGCCACCCACAGGGCACAATAATTCCAACTGCTTAGCATCCTTATCAACACATTTTATTTTTTCTTCTTTTGATAGTGACCACCCTGATAGATTGCCTGCTTTTTAACTATCTTGTTGGACCCCATTCTAATATTTAAGCCTCATTCTGATCCCTGAGGCAGCTCTCTTTTTCCTCAACTGTACACTCTTTAATTAACATTGTTAAGCAACTGTATGTAATGAGTGTATAATAAGACAGAGAAGGTCCTTTCTGTCAAGGGCCATTCTTTCTTGTTCATGAGGAGGCCCCAGATGTGATCTTAATTCATTGACTGGGGGATTTTTGCAGAAACACTTGTGGCTGGTCCTTTGTTGTGCAAGTGATATTGATGTTTTTGGTAAGTAATGTTTGGGTAACAAGAAACATGGGCTTCCCTGGTGGCTCAGATGGTAAAGAATCTGCCTGCAATGCAGGAGACCCAGGTTCCATCCCTGAGAGAAGATCCCATGGAATAGGACATAGCAACCCATTCCAGTATTCTTGCCTGGAGAATTCCATGTCCAGAAGAGCCTGGTGGGCTACAGTCCATGGGTCGCAAAGAGTCGGACACAACTGAGCAGCTAACACTTTGGACTTTCAACAAGAAACATAATAGTACATCTCTGGTCAATAACGTGTTAGGCTAATGAATATTAAACAAGAACTATGTGGAAATGATCTGAGCTGTGAAGCAGACAAATGCGGTTGTGTGGTAGATTTGACGAGGGAGCTCTTTCATGAAGAAATGCAAGGTAAAGGACAACTTTGAAGAAGTGACATTTGAGGTGATACCTGAATGGTCAGAAGAAGCCAGCTGCATGAAATTTTGAGTACTGAGCGCCCCAGGTGAAGAAGGCCGTAATTAACAAAGGTGTACCCTGGTGTGTTCCAGAACCCAGGGAATATGGGAGCCAATGGAGGGAGTAGCAAGACTTGATCAGTTACAAAGACAGGCATTTTACATGTAGTTCATGGGAAGGAATTTGGCTTTTATTCCCTAATGGGAAGCTGCTGGAGAGTTTTCAACAGAGGAATAATGTGTTTTTACCAGTCCTCCGGCCTCTGGCTCAGTTCAGCCAACAAAGCCCTCTGCCCAAGGCCTCTCTGAAGTGGCTTATCCCAGAGCCTCAGTAGAATTCCTTTTCTGTAGTCCCTCTTTCCCATTGCTTTCCTTCTCTCTCATTTCCTTGGCTAGCATTTGTTGAGTACTTGCCAGACATGATAGACTTTCTCCCTTTTTTATATTTTCCCACTCACTTATGGGTAAGGTGCTTTATAGATGAGGGTTCCAGAAGACTTAAATCCCTTCTTCCGGGGTGACACACTGAAATCAGAGGCAGAATTTGAACAGGGGTTTCTCCAATTCCCAAGTCCCAAGTTTTTAATCATTTTGCTGGACTTCTTCCCAAATCCTCTTCTAATTCCAGTCGATTTTGTTTGAATTTTTGCACTTGCAGGCCACTCTTTTGCCCTCCCACCCCATGTTTTTTTTTCCCTAGAACCTTTCTCTGTAGGCCCACCCTCATCTCGACTTGGTAAAGTTGTGTGTTTGTTTGTTTGTTTGTTTTTTGTATCCTACCCCAACTACCTGGAAAAACTTAACTATTTTGTAGGGATTTATTCTAGGCCCCAAGAAGAGCCATACTGGTATCTCTTCTCAGTTTAGCAGGGGACCAGAATTCGGTTCTGATCCTGCTACTAATTTTCTAGGTAATTTATGGGCAAGTTCCTTGATTTCTCTGATCAGTTTCCCTGATCTTGAAAGGAGAGCAGGGAGCAACCTAACACAGTGAACCTTCTAGCCAGTCTGTGAAATGATATCTTCATCTGATAGGTAAGCACATGTGATCGGAGGGGATTGAATGACTTGCGCAGGGTCACAGGCTGGATTTGGGGGTCGGATGTCGTTTCTACCACACCACTGCTGTTTTTTGAGCAACCATGCTCCGAGGACTTGAGATGGGTAGCAAGGTTTGAATACTTGCACTTGCTCCTCAAGGGCCAGGATGTCTTTTACTTATCTCTGTACTTTGCTGTCTCCTTTGGGGTCCGGCAACAAAAGGGAAGACAAGATCATTGTATTATGTTTGGTATTGAATGAAGCAGGTTTTGCATCAATGTGGTAACATGATAATTAGCAAAGAAGGCAAGCCGCAGAAGGAGAGGCGATGTGATACCACTTAGGAAAAGTTATTTAAAGGATATTGTGTCCTGCCTGTGAATACCTATATAATAAAGATGGACACATGTGAGAGTGTGACATACCCACTTTAGCACTGTGGCAACTTTTGGGGACCTGGAGATGGGGCAGAGGGGAGAGAGTAGAGGTATTTAGTCATAGTGAAACCAGAAAGGTGAGAGGACGTCCCTGGTGGTCCGGTGGCTAAGCCTCCGTGCTTCCACTGCAGGGGCCGCAGGTTTGATCTGTGGTTGGTATGCAGCCCAAAATAAATGAACAAACCCCAAAAAGGTGGGGAAGTAAATATTAATAAAACATATGCTGGTTTAGTGATGGATAGCAAGCATCTATTATACTGTTGTCTATATGTTTTACCATTTTCAAAGGAGAACTTGTTTTCTGTTCTTCTGGGCATGTGCCTGGGAATGGAATCACTGAGTCAACACTTGATAGTTTCCATGTTTTATTTTCATTATGGCCCCTGCTAGTGGTTGAAAAATTATTTTTGAAAATGAAAATCATCATGGCCACAATAAAGGACTTGAGCCTCTGAGATTCCTGAGGATAAAGATGGTCTTTAGGGAAACATCTATGATAATTCCCCTCCCCATGGGATTGCTTGAGCTCTTCCCCTGATTAAGCTCTCCATAGTCCTGCCAGACTCAGAGGTCTTTTCCCTGGCAAAGTCCTCTCTGATTTGACCAGGTAGAATTAGTCTGTTTTTTGTGTCCCCACAACACTTCTTCAGTCCATTTATCATAGCATTTATCTATGTCTCCTTTTTTTTCTTTATTGGATTTACATGCTTCTTGTAATAAAAATTAACATATACACACAGCCCCAAGTAGTTACAGTGTAGATTTCTTTGAGCTATTTCATTTTGATCTCTGGCCTGGTACCAAGTTCAGTGCATGACTGGGTAGATGAGCAGATGGTTGGTCCCTGTGGATAGCAGGAAGCTTGGTGTTCTTGCTCCCTCGCCAGTCCATCAGACCAACAGGCACGATGGGGTTACAGTCATCTCTGCTGCCCTTTACTAAACCCCAGAGCTCAAGGTATGGAATGCACCCCCGATGGAATGCTCCCGTCTCCCAACCTGTTAATTGTGCATTTTCTGCTTCCACTGGGGCAGGTTCTTCTGATCCAGAAAAAGAAAGTGTTCTCTACTCTAACCGAGCAGCCTGCCACTTGAAGGATGGGAACTGCGTTGACTGCATCAAGGATTGCACTTCGTGAGTGGGCAGGACTGCCCCTGGGGTGCTGGGCGCTTGGGAGAGGAGACTGGGCTTCTCTGGCCCCACCAGTTACCTCTAATATTAGGAAGTGTCACTCAGGATCAGCTGGTCACTGAAAATAGGAAGTTCTCCTTGGTCCTTGTGGCCCCTGATTTGTGTCCCTGGAGCCTCACTCTGCTGCTGAAAGGAGTAGGGTGGTCAGTTAGAGGAAGGCCTTTAGTCTTTGTGAGATGTAGAACCTGGGCATGACCAAGAGTTGCAGACGAGTGACTGGAATGCTCAGGTTTTTTCCTGGGACGGATGTGGGTGAGAGAAGGAGAGAGGAAAAGAGAGAGAGGGATGGTGGTTAATAGGTAGCCTTGAAAGGAGAAAATGGTAACCATCACTGACCAGGTATAGAGCATGTATAGAGCATGCTTCTTCTTGAAGCCAGACCGAGATGGCCTTCATGGTCGTGACTGAACTAGCACTTGCATTTGATGTGTCCTCAGGAGTCTGGTATCCTGGGGTGTTGCCTTAGCTTCGGGCCCTGGTGGTGGGTGGGAGAGGAGGAGAGCGGTGAGCATGCTCGTGGAGCCTCTGCTCGGTTGATTTGTACCAGGCCCTGTGCTAGGTCTCCTTTGTGGAGCGCTCGTGAGTGCTCTGGGGGGGAAGTTTGCCACCCTGTCCAGGCTGGCTCTGGATTGTGGAGGTCAAGTGATGTGCCTGGGGTCTCGTGGTTAGTGGCAGAGGTGGAATTCAGACACCGCTCCGACTCCAAAGCCTGTTTGTTATTCCCACTCGGCCACCCTCTGTAGAAAACAAAGAAGCATGGAAGCTATCAGGCATTTATTCTTGATTTTAGAGGGATCGCACCTATGAAAATTGATGTGCGCGCGCGCACGCACACACACGCACACACACACACACACACTTCCTGGTAGTGGTGTTTTTCTGTCCTCTTTCCCTTCTCTTCAGTCTTCCCTCCCTTCAGTCTGAGTTGAAAAGCCCCTCTTCTGAGACTTGACAGCCTTCACAGCATCTGTCGCCAGAAATGGCCTCCCATGCACTGAATGCTGCTGATGACCCAGCGCGGAAGGAGCTGTGGGAGGGTGGGGGCAGGGAGCCCCGGGGACTCAGCAGCCCAGTGACGTCTCTGCCTCCTGTCCTAGAGCGCTGGCCCTGGTTCCCTTCAGCATGAAGCCCCTACTGCGGCGAGCATCGGCCTACGAGGCCCTGGAGAAGTACCCGCTGGCCTACGTGGACTACGTGACCGTGCTGCAGATTGATGACAGCGTGATGTCGGCCTTGGAAGGCAGCAGCAGGTGTGCCCGGGTCACTGAGGCCATCTCTCCGGAACGTCCTGTCCTGTCCTCTCCAGTGGGCTTGGAACCTTTGCTTTGGGCGTCCTCTTGGGCAGACCCTGTGGTTTAGGCTCAGAAACTTCTAATGAGCACATGCAGAAAGTGTGGAAGGACGATTTGCTGTCGTATTTTAGCAGATTTTTAAGGAGTCAGAATTACTGAGTTTGTGGGGGGTGTTATTGTTCTTTTGCCTAGATGCTCAAATGCATTCACACGGTAATAAGTTCAGTTCTGTCTAAGCCAGATTCAGTGGGAAATACTGAGATAAAAAAGAGATACAGACCCCACTTGCTTCAGAGAGCTTCCTAGAGTGGGGAAAGGAAGACGCAGTGCAAGCAGCTGTGACCCCCGGCTGTGGGGCTGTCGTTTGTGGGTGTGGTTCAGTGTTCTGGGCTGTGATCCCTTCGCAAGGCCCCTCGGGTGAAGTTCTTTCTGGTCTCTTGAGGCGTTGTCTTTAATCTCATCAGTCACACATAACTGATCACATTTCCCCTCTTTGCACATTTCCCCTCCAGCGCATCATTTCTGGCTTGACTTATTTCCTCTGCATCCTGTCAGTCTCTATCATTCAACAAAATTTGCCCCTTCTATGCCAGACTTTGCACTCAGGCCCGGGCTAAGGAGGAGACAGACCTCTGCCCACCCTCGAAGAGCTCCCAGTCTCCTGGAGAACCGCAGTCAGTCACAGGCAGACTTGGGCAGCGTGATGAGGGCTGTGGTGGGACGTACCTGACAGCCAGTGGGGGGTCCAGAGAGGGCTTTTCAGAGGCCGTGAGCTGAGACAGAAATGCACAGTTGTCTGGGCCAGGGGCCAGCAAGGGGCCTGGGCCGCAGGTGCACCGTGAGTAAGTCGAGGTGTTAGAGGAGTGGCGAGAAGCCCGCCGCTGCGGCAGGCGAAGCGCGCGGATCAGGATGGGTGACGAGGCCCAGTCACACACGCTCCGGTGTCCCGGGGCTTGGACTTAATCCGAACACAGTGAGGCATCGTGGAAGGGTCTTCAGCTGGGGGGCAGCCGGAGCAGATTGGAGAGAAAAACTGGCTGGCTGGCTGCCGTGTTGACCATGAAGGAGAAGAGAATAGGAAGGGGGTGGGCAGTGATCCAAAAGAGACGGTGGAAAGAGAACAGTGGAAGGGACCAATTCAGGGGACACCTAGGCAGTATTTTGACAAGTTTTGGTGGTTGGAGGGTGGGGAGAAGGGAAGAACAGGTGTCCAGGTGCTTGACATGCTGAGCTGGCAGCATGGGACCGGAGACTAGAGATGCAAGGAGGCCGGCTGGATGTTTACGTGCATTTGGAGCAAAGGAGAAAAATACAGGGTGAACATAGAGATTTGAAGGTCACCAGCCTAGAGGTGGCTTGAAGTACTGGGAGAAAAATGGAGTGCTACCACGAGTGGGGGCCGCCAGGGAGCTTTGCGGAATCGCGACGTTTGAGGCGCACAGAGCGGAACAGCAGCCAATGCAGCGGGGGGGAAATTAGAGTGCTTAGTGCCAGAGAGGCAGGCGAGTTTGCAGAGGGATGAGGCGCCATCCGTGTCAGGTGTTCCAGTCAGCTTAAGTACGCTGAGGGTTTCAGAATGAAGTCCCTGGTGATGCTGATGGAGTCAGTCCACTTGGGTCAGAAGCAGATGGCGGTGAATTAAAGGAATGTGGCTGTGAAGGGGCAGAGGGCTGTTCAGGAAGAAGGAGCCCGATGCTGGTAGCTGGAGTTGGTAGAGGGAAAGGATGTAGGTGTGGGAGAGGGTGGTGCTGGCCGAGTGTGGCCCGAGAGAGGCAGGGAGCAGTGGATCCCGAGTGGAGGGCTTGGCCTTGTCACCTCTCCATAGCAATAGAGAAGTAGGAAGCGTGCTCAGGCAGGGAGGTCTGTGTTCAGGGTGTGAGGAAGTCCAAGGGAGGAGGGTTAAGGAGCATCGGACGGAGGAGGGTAGAGGTTTGAAGTAGCGGGACCGATCAGGAAAACAGCTCTGGGGGCTGAGCCAGAGACTGTGAGTTTGTAGTGATAGCAGTCTGTGAGCTCTTCGTTGTAGTCTCACAGGAACGTGGTTGTAGAAGCAGAAGTTGCCGTTGGCTTCATCTGCTCACTCAGTACATACCTCTGGGTCCCCCTGGGTGCCAGGTGCTGTGCTGAGTACTAGAGATCAGTTAACAAAACCAGCATGTTCCCTGAGCTTAGAAGAGGGGAGTGGGGAGTGGTGGCGTTTGTCCCAGGGTGGGGAGGGGAAAGACTTGAACATGAGGATCGAGAGAGGCAGTGTGGCACATGGTAAGCATGGAGCAGTGGGAGGGGACCAGGTCTCAGGCCTTGCCAGCCTAATGCAGTGGGAACCACTGAGAGGTTTTACAATTTGAGAATGACGAGGATTTACGTTTTAAAATCTCTGAGCATTAATCAGATGTCAGGTGTTTGCATGGCCTTGTAAATAGATAAGAAGTTGTTGTTTTGTCGCTAAGGCATGTCCAACTCTTTTGCAACCCCGTGGACTGTAGCCTGCCAGGCTCCTCTGTCCATGGGATTTCCCAGGCGAGGGTACTGGGGTGGGTTGCCATTTCCTTCACCAAGGAATCTTCCTGACCCAGGGGTCAAACCTGTGGTCTCCTGCATTAGCAGGCAGATTCTTTACCACTGAGCCACCAGGGAAGTTCAAATAGATTAAGAAAGCATAAAATGTGGGAAGGAGCTTCAAGAGGTGGGGGACCTACAGACACCAATGGCTAATTCATGTTGCTATATGACAAATCAAACCAATATTGTAAAGCAATCCAGTCAATTAAAAGTAAATATACTTTCTTACAAAAAACATGGGGTCCATTCTTGGGGACATGTGTGGTTCCTTGGGGGTAAGGTTTAATTACCTTAAGCACCAGATCCCTCTCTTTGAAGTTAACAGTGTGACCAAGCAAGGGCCAGGCGGGAGGGAGGGTCATGGTGGCTGAGCTGAAAAGACCCTTATGGGGGGCAGGCTCCCGTTCCTTTCCTGCTGCAGGTCAGAAGGGTACGAAGCGATGGTTCAAACCAGGGAAGATGATAACTGACTCTCGTACACCTCCTTCGGGCTTATGAGAGAAAGAATGCCTTCTTGACCCAGCTGGAAACCTTTCTGTCATCCTGCCTGCCTTTCCAGAATGACCAGAACTCTGATGGACTCCTTTGGGCCCGAGTGGCGCCTGAAGCTGCCCTCTATTCCCTTGGTGCCTGTTTCATCTCAGAAGAGGTGGGAGTGTCTGCCTTTGGAAAACCACAAAGAGACATCTAAGAGCAAATCCAAAGAAACCACCAGCGCGAAGAGCAGAGGTAAGCTGTGACTTCCTACCCAGAGAGAGTTGCAGTCTCCCCCAGAGCCACATGCTTTAGAGTAATCCTATAAAAACTGGCCTCGCTTAAGATGAGTTATTTTTAAAGTCCTATAAACAAAGTAAAAACACAAGAAGCCGTAACCCCTTAGGGACGGTCTCCTCAGCGCTACAGTGGGCAATGGGAAAACCAACCCCACAGGTGTAAGGGTAAGGTGATGTAAGGCACAATGAACTCCCAGCCTGGCACTCAGTTATCTGGTGTTAGTTCCCTTCTCATTTCTTTGGCAGCATTTGGGATGTATCATTTAGGATGTTTTTGGTTGCAGAAACAGAAAACTCCATGTGGTAAAAATAATAAAAAGAATGTATTGGCTCATATAACAAAAAGGGCCTTCAGGCAAGGCTTGCTCCAGCAGCTCACTGCCGCATCATGCTCCCGTTTCTCTGTCCTTCTCTCAACTCTTTTCTCTAGGATGTGGCACCTTTGTCTTTAGGCAGTCTTCCCTCCTGAGTCTTATAGTAGCGGTAGCAGTTCTGTGCCTCACATCTGCGTGCCGTGCCTCATGACCAAGAGGGAGAGAAAGAGTTGTTTTTCTGATAGCTCCCTAAGAAAGAGGGTTTCTTCCACTATCCCTGGCTCGTCTTTTCTTAATATAGTCTAGCCTATAAACACAGGCCATTCCCTTAACTAGTCCCTGAGACCAGGGCCTGAGATTTTGTGACGAGCTCAGCCTGACAGCATCTGCTCCATCTCTGTAGCCAGCGGAATTCGCACACTTACTAGTCTCTGGAAGGGAATAAACAAGGGAAGGGAGATCAAGGCCAGGTAGCCCCAAACAGGAGACCTCAGCTTTGTGAAACAGCGGGGACCTTCCCTGGGCAGGGGTGACAGGAAACTTATAAGGCTCCAGGGGAGTTCTCCCAGCCCAGCAGGCTTGGTATTGAGGATGGGAGGCTCGGGGCAGGGCTGCAGCCTGGCCTTGGATGTACAGGAGGACAGGGATTCTCCCCTTCCCATCAGGAAACCTATCTGGCCATGGGCAGCATTCACTCCCTAGAATGAGAACATGAGCCGCTAATGAACGTGATGGCTTTAGTGCACCTCCTATTTATTTCACTGATTTGAAGTCACAGCCCTGTGTGGCCTGGAGAGGCCCTCTCAGAAAGGTCCCAGCCCAGTGAGAGGCTGAGACACAGAAACAGTACAATTTAAAACACAGCAGGGAGAACGGGTACTTTAGAGTCTCTAATGTTTGAGGAATTCAAGTTGGGAACTGATGTCAGGGTGCTGGGGGAAGTTGGGGAAAGTCTTACGGAGGTGACGGGTTGAGCTGGACCTTAAAAACCAAGCTCTTCAGGCGAGAAGGGAAGGGAGTTTTCAGCTGAGACAGTGGAAGGAGTTAGAGAAGGAGGTAGTGGGGGTATCACACGGTGCAGCGTAGGGTGCCTTGCAGAGTCGAGGTGAAGCTGAGGAGGCGATGCTGTGTACATTGCTGCCCACTGGCTCTGCTTCTAGAAAACCTCGTGCATGTGCCCACAAACAGATGCGTACAAGGTGTTCAGAGCAAAAAGTTGGTAAGAATAAAAAGCAAAATAACCCAAGTCCCTCTACACGGAACAGATGAAACAGTTGCATTGCAGCAGAAAGAGTAAGAGTGAAGCAGCCATGGGTGTGAAAATCCCAGGATATAATTTTGAGGGGAAAAGGAATACCAGGTTATAGTAGAATACATAGAATTATGCACTCCTTTATTTGAAGTTCTCAAAGTAAACAGTAAATAGTTTCTAGATACTATCGTATATAGTTAAAGTAACCCAAAAAGGTGGGGCATGGTCTCGTTGTATGGCAGAAACCAACACAACGTTGTAAAACAATTATCTTCCAACTAAAAGTTTTTAAAAGAACAGGGTGGGGGGCACAGAATTGAGGAAAATGGTTTCCTCCAGGGGTGGATTGACCGGCGGGGAGAGGCTCATAGGACTTCAAAGGTCTTAGTAAACGTTCTGTTTCTTAAGGTGAGGGATGAGTTCAAGGGTGTTAGTCTTTTTCCTAAAACCTTGCCCTTGTAAATATTCAGTATTTTATGAAGAAAGTTTTAGAAATTGACAAAGTAGATGATACGGGAGCTGAGGCTGGAATAATTCATCAGGGCCATGCAGTGAAGTGAAGCCCCAGGGCTCCATGGAGCAATTTGGATCTCACCTTGTTCTCGTTATGTCTCCTGGAGGCTGGGACAGAGCTCAGGTGTCGGGTTGGGGAGAACACCGCCAGACTCAGACCAGAATAGCTGAGGAGTAGGGGCTCCTCTGCCCTCTTCTGGAAACCCAAGAGTTCCACTCTTCTCTTATGTTTAACCAGATGCGTGTTTATTTAAATACTTCCTCACTTACTTTCCTGCTTTAAGTTTATACGGTGCTCTGGACTTTCTCCTATTTTCTCCCCATTTCATCCTGACAGTAGCCCAGGGTGGAATAGGTATTGCCCCACACATGTCGGTGAGCAAATTGAGGTCCAGAAGCATTAGGTCCCACAAGGCTTCCAGCTCCTGAGCGGCAGTGCTGAGGCCACAACCTGAGTTACTTTCTATTGCGTATATATTATTGTGTGTGTAGAAGTATATCTACATCAGGAGCCCCCAACCTCTTCTGAATGAAAAACTGTGTTTTTCCCAGAAGCCATTGCTCGGGGGAACTCCTGCCTCAGGAAGGGTGCTTTGCACAGTGCAGGAGACCTCGGGGGACAGAGCGCTGTAGACGGCTTAGAAGAGGCGCTGCCCAAGAGAGCTCCTCAGGCTGAGCTGGGCACCTGCTCCATGGTTTTTTCCTCTTCTGAATTTGTATCTAGTGCCTTCTGCTGGGGATGTGGAGAGAGCCAGAGCTCTGAAGGAGGAAGGCAATGAGCTTGTAAAGAAGGGGAACCATAAGCAAGCGATTGAGAAGTACAGTGAGAGCCTCTGGTTTAGTAACTTGGAACCCGCCACGTACAGCAACAGGTACCTTTCACACGGCTGGCCTGGGGGATTTCAGGACACCGGACATTCTCCTGCAGTCTTCTCTCGGACTGTGATGGGCTTTGCATCCTGGCATTTAGTCAGTACAGGCAGACCTCAGAGCTGTCTCAGGGTCGGCTCCAGACCACTACAGTAAAGTGAATATCGAGAGAAAGGGAGTCACACAAATTTTGGGGTTTCCCTGTGCATAAAAGAGTTGTGTTTACACTCTGCTATAGTCTGTTAAATGTGCAATAGCATCATGTCTTAGAAAAAAACATACATGCCTTAATTTTAAAAAACTTAATGGCTACAAATTGCCAACCACCAGTCATCATAACATCAAAAATCACTGATCACAGATCACTGTGACTAGTATACTAATAATGAAATAGTTTGAAAATACTGTGAGAATGGCGTAAATGTGAAACAGGTACAAAGTGAGCAAATGCTGCTGGAAAAATGGCATCCATAGATAGACTTGCTCAATGTAGGGTTGCCACAAATCTTCAGTTTTGGTGTCTTCAAAGTATTTGTGAAGCAGAGTGAAATGAGGTATGCCTCTGTGTTACATCTCAGAACATGTGTTCACATTCCGTTTGGTCACCATGAGATGGGCGTTGCCAGTGGCATTCACTCTGTTAAGTGGGTAGAAACTGGGGTTTCCCACAGGGAGCCTGGGCTTTGTTTCAGCCCATTCCAGAGTTTTCATTCACCAGGTAAGCATAGGATGTAAGTAAAAGCTCTTGGCTTGCTGTGCAAACACGACCCCAACACAAGTCTCAAAGCCTCTGTGCCTTCCGTGACTGTCACCCCATGGCTGCTCTGAGACTCTCTGGTTATAAATTCTGCCAGTCTGTCTGTGAGCATCAGGGTAGAACCCAGGGAATTACCTGACCTGAGCAAGAGAGAGGGTCTAGTTGAGCCTGGGGTGTTGGACTTACAGGGCTGTCGAAAGGCCTTCATCCTGAGCTGTCACCAGTGGTCAGTGATCCTTTCCACCAGCAGTGAGGGCCTCGGAGCCAGGGCAGCATCCCTTCATCCTGTGTGAGTGCCTGCTCTGCAGCAGCCCACAAAGGTTTTGGTAGTAGGTGCTCTTCCTGTCTTAATGTCAGGTAAACCGAGGCTCAGATGGAAGAGCTTTGCTTCAGCTCACCCAGCCAGTAAATGGTGGAGATAGAATTGGAACCTGGCTCCAGTGAGATCTGTTCGTTTTACTGTCAGAGGCTTAAAACATTCAGCAAGGGACCAGATCTGCTCTAAACATTTCCTATAAAACGTTTATCTTGTGAGTTTGCTTTCCCTTCACAGCCAACATACATTACTCTTAAGTTCAGAGATCTCGGATCTCCTAGATGGTCAACACAGAAATCAGATTGATTATATTTTAGGCAGCCAAAGATGGAGAAGCTCTATAGTCAGCAAAAACAAGACCTGGAGCTGACTGTGGCTCAGATCATGAACTCCTTATTAGCAAATTCAGACTCAAATTGAAGAAAGTAGGGAAAACTGCTAGACCATTCAGATATGACCTAAATCAAATCCCTTATGATTATACAGTGGAAGTGAGAAATAGATTTAAGGGCCTAGATCTGATGGAGAGCCTGATGAACTATGGAATGAGGTTCGTGACATTGTACAGGAGACAGGGATCAAGACCATCCCCATGGAAAAGAAATGCAAAAAAGCAAAATGCTGTCTGGGGAGGCCTTACAAATAGCTGTGAAAAGAAGTGAGGCAAAAAGCAAAGGAGGAAAGGAAAGATATAAGCATCTGAATGCAGAATTCTAAAGAATAGCAAGAAGAGATAAGAAAGCCTTCTTCAGCGATCAATGCAAAGAAATAGAGGAAAATAACAATGGGAAAGACTAGAGATCTCTTCAAGAAAATTAGAGATTCCAAGGGAACATTTCATGCACAGATGGGCTCGATAAAGGACAGAAATGGTCTGGACCTAACAGAAGCAGAAGATATTAAGAAGAGGCGGCAAGAATACAGAGAAGAACTGTACAAAAAAGATCTTCATGACCCAGATAGTCATGATGATGTGATCACTAATCTAGAGCCAGACATCCTGGAATGTGAAGTCAAGTGGGCCTTAGAAAGCATCACTACAAACAAAGCTAGTGGAGGTGATGGAATTCCAGTTGAGCTGTTTCAAATCCTGAAAGATGATGCTGTGAAAGTGCTGCACTCAAT
>SJYT01080907.1:0-94489 GCA_006410635.1 Cephalophus harveyi | reverse complement strand
CTGAGCGCTGAAGAATTGATGCTTTTGAACTGTGGTGTTGGAGAAGACTCTTGAGAGTCCCTTGGACTGCAAGGAGATCCAACCAGTCCATTCTGAAGGAGATCAACCCTGGGATTTCTTTGGAAGGAATGATGCTGAAGCTGAAACTCCAGTACTTTGGCCACCTCATGAGAAGAGTTGACTCACTGGAAAAGACTCTGATGCTGGGAGGGATTGGGGGCAGGACGAGAAGGGGATAACCAAGGATGAGATGGCTGGATGGCATCACGGACTTGATGGACATGAATCTGAGTGAACTCCGGGAGATGGTGATGAACAGGGAGGCCTGGCGTGCTGCGATTCATGGGGTCACACAGAGTCGGACACGACTGAGCGACTGAACTGAACTGATAGGCTCACTGCTCCTTATCCAGAACTCTTGGGATAAAATGTGTTTCAGATTTTAGAAAGGGATGATAGTGCATATAATGAGTTGTCTAATACTCCAGCAGTGTCTGGGCAGCTTGCTGAAGTTAATCACTAGCGTTTCTGCAGGGAAACGTGGCAATTCCACAATCACACAGAATAGTATCGAGAAAGACGAAGCAGCCTCATGTCAGTTGAGGTCATTTTTTTTGCCAAATGATTTAAAAAGGGAACCTTTAGTTTCACAGCATGGATTTTGGCACAGTGAAGCACAGTGAAATGAGGTATGCCTTTATGTTACATCTCAGAACATGTGTTCACATTTGGACCTGTGGTTTTATTGCCTGATTGGACCCAAGGGTGCCTCAGTCAGCCGGGCGCACTTGGGATCAAGGACTGCAGCCTATTCGTCCACGTTTGTGCAGGAGCATCTTCTAACTCCTCTTTCTGTGGGCTCTGTCTTTGCTTACCTCATGTTGCTAGAGATCTCTGTTAACCCATTTTCCTGAATTTTTACCACATTCAAGACAGTGTTTTGTTTAAATACATGCAAATGTGTCCATGCCACGCCGTTTTAACAACTGTTGCTTTGTAATATATCTTGTAGGCTGATCTCTTCATTAGTCTTCATAACCAGAGCATCGCTGACTGTTTTGCCAGCTTTGATCATTTATCAGTGATCCTTGGGCTCACTGATAAATTTCAATCCATTGAGCTTTAGGTTGTAATTACATTGATTTTATAAATTTAATTTATAAGACTGAAAACCTGTTACAGAACTGAATTTTCTGTCTGCATGGTTGAATATACCACATTCTAGATGCCATTTTAATGCTCCACTTCGTGCATATGCATCTGTATGCTGCTCAACTTTGGCTTCGGTTCTCTCTGTGCATTGACATCTGAATGGGTATCACCATCAGGTACTTGGCACCTACAGTTTGCCAGGTCCTGAATGGACCTCCAGAAGAGTCTCATTGAGTACTCAGAGCAATTCTTCAGGTTAGGTCATGGTCACATTTTACCTAAGAAAACGGGCTGAAGATGAAAGTTTGGCTTCCTTTCACTCATTCATCTTGTCTCTCAGACTCCTACTTTGTAATGAAAACCCTTCTCATTGGATACAGGATATTCAGTTTACCAAAAGCTACAGGTGATTAATTTATAGGCCAAAGTTATGCATTTTTAACACCTTAAATATGATCTTTGGCATTCACATGGAATCATTTTCATCATAACAGTTACGTTCAGAAGTCACCAAATAGTACCTAATGCTTACAATGTGCTGCTTCTGCTTCCCAGAAACTTGGCTTATTCTTTAAATTGCTAGAGTCCATTGGGAGAACACATCAGTTTCCTTAGAATTCTTGTGTGTTCAAATTAAGATCAGTGCCTACTGTTGTAAAACTTAGTGGCCTACAACAGCCATTTTATTTTGCTCATGATTTGTGAACTAGGAGTTCAGGAAGGGCAGTTCTTCAACTCAGGGTCTCACTCAGGGTCAACAAGAAAGGTGCTGGGACTGGAGTCATTTAAAGGCTTCTCCTGGGCTGTCCTGGTGGCTCAGACAGTGAAGAATCTGTCTGCAATGCAGGAAACGTGGGTTCCATCCCTGGCTTGAGAAGATCCCCTGGAGGAGGGCATGGCAACCCTTTCCAGTATTCTTGCCTGGAGAATTCCCATGGCAGAGGAGACTGGTGAGCTGCAGTCCATGGGGTCGCAAAGAGTCGGACACGACTGAGCGACTAAGCACAGCAGGTTTCTAAGCACAGAGGTTTCTCCTACATTATCTGGCCCCAGGCCTGGGATGACTGGCATGGCTGGGAATGGAACTGAGAGAGCAAGCTAGAGCCTTCTTTCTCCCCTCCTGGCAGTCTGTTCACTTGTGCCAGCTTGAACTTCCTCACAGCATGGTGGCCTCTGGGTAGCTGGCTTCTCACAGGGGCAGCTAAAGGCTCCAAGAGCAAGTGTTCCAGAGCTCAGGCGGGCGCTCCAAGACCTCTGAGGCCTCGTCGTGGGACTCGCACCGTCCTTTCCTCTGTGCTCCACTGGTCAGAGCAGTCACAGAACCTGCCTAAATTCAAGAAGAAAGTGTTGATACATAGGACCTCTGCTGTGGAAAGAATGCCACAGAATTTGTGCTGCTTTAATTTCGTTTTTATTTATTTGGTTACACCAGGTCCTGGTTGTGGCATGTGAGATCTAGTTCCCTGATCAAGGACCGAACCCTGGTCCCCTGCATTGGAAATGTCTCATCCTAGCCACTGGATCAACAGGGAGGTCCCTGCCTCTGCTTTAAAATTGATACAAGGAGAAGCTTTTCCTAATTTATAATTGCCGTGCAATCTGAACGAAAATACTAGAATTTTTTTTCACATTCTTTCATGATAATAATTCCATGAGGAATAATGGTAACAATTCCATGGTAATAATCCCATGAGGAAAAAAAAACATAAGAGAATTTAGTATATGATAAATTGTGGGGAAAAGGAGGAATTATCCAATAAATGGTGTTGGATTGGCTGGAAAGAATTAAAAAGAAACTTGAACCTCCATCGTCACTCCTTATTTTAAAATAAAATCTAAATGGATCAGTTTCAAATGGAAGAAGTAAAACCATTAAGTTTTAAAACAACATGTTAATTTTCTTCCAGTGGGGAAGGTATTATACGGGGTGATGGTGGAGGGCGACTCACAGAAGTCATTAAATAAGTTGGAGAAGTTTTATTTCATAAGATTTAAAAATCTTCTATAAAGATGCTCAGTTTAGGGGCTTCCCTGGTGGTCCAGTGGGTAGGACTCCATATTCCCAATGCAGGGGGCCTAGGTTCAGTTCCTAATTGGGGAACTGGATTCCGTGTGCCACAGCTGGGAGCCAGCACAGCCAAAATAAATAAAAAATAAAATTTAAAAAGTATTTAGCTTAACTGTATTTAAGGCAAGTACATTAAAACAGACACTGTTTTCTTCCATATTGGCAGAACTTAAAGGCTGAGTCCCAGGGTTGGTACAGCTGCAGGAAAATGTGTTCTGTTAGTAACTATTCTTAAGTACAGTTGACCCTTGAAAAAGTCGGCTGTCAGTAGCACTGACCCTCCTTTCAGTCAAAAAATCTCTATATAATTTACAGTCGGCCTCTCATACCTGCAGTTCTGCCATTTTCACAAAGTCAACCAAATGCAGATGATGTAATACTGCAGTATTTGTTACCAAAAAAAATTCCGCACATAAGTAGACCTGCACAATTCAAACCTGTGTTGCTAAGGTCAGCTGCTTTATTTGGGAAGCATTTTGGTAAAAGTCAAAATTTCAAATGCACGTGCCTTTTGATGCAGCAGTCAACAGTCCCTCCTAAGACTGATGTACAAGCATGTTCATAGCAGCAGCATTTATTATTAACTGGAAATAGTGAAATATGTCTCCTGATAAGGAGTTAATAAATTAGGATACAGACAAGTGAATATTCCATAGCCACTGAAAACAGTGTCTGTGTCATTTTTAGTCACTGGGGAAGAGGACTAAAATTGAATAAGAAAGATACACACAAGTATGTACTTCTCGCCCACTGATGCAGAATGTAAGAATGATACAAAATATAAGTTGGAAGAATTAGATATCAAACACCCATATACTCCCAATTAAATTTATAAGCAGTTATAGAAACAACTATAACTTCAGTTAAAAAGTGTTGTGTAACACTGTTACACAACTATCACAACAGTTTGGTTGGTCACTATGGCCATTTATTGATTCATCTTCTTTACATTTCACCCCTAACATGTCAGTGTCCAGATAATTAGAGCCTAGTATTTATGTGGCTTTCCTGGTGGCTTAGATGGTAAAGAATGTGCCTGCAGTGCCGAAGACCCAGGTTCAGTCCTTGGGTTGCGAAGGTCCTCTAGAGAAGGGAATGGCAACCCACTCCAGTGTTCTTGCCTGGAAAATTCCATGGAGAGAGGAGCCTGGCAGGTTGTAGTCCTTGGGGTTGCAAAGAGTTGGACATGGTTGAGCAACTAACACTTTCATTTATGTGTTTTTTTCTTAAGGTAGATAATTTTTTATCAAGGGGAAGGTTTCCTGTCCTTGCTTGAAAGAGTTAAGTGTGGGATGGTAGCTCTGAACACTGTCGGGATCGCAAGTTGTTCAAACCCGGATCAAGTCCTTGGTCTGCGCACCAGTAGCGGAGGAAGCCTGGGGGGTCGCTTCACCCCTTTGAGCCACACTCTGTAAAAGCGGGCTGGGTGGCTGTGAGAACCGAGGAAGGTGTGACGCGCCAGCACAAAGTGTTCGGGGCGCTCCTCAGAGTTAGCGGCCCCGAGGGAGCAGCTGACAGCCCGGTCTTTCCCCACAGGGCGCTCTGCCATCTGGAGCTGAAGCAGTACCAGGAGGCGGTGAAGGACTGCACAGAAGCCCTCAGGCTGGACGGAAAGAACGTGAAGGCGTTCTACCGCCGGGCTCAAGCCTACAAGGCTCTCAAGGTAAAGAGATCCTGTCCAGAGGCACCAAAGAGCCACAACCAATCATGCCCGTGGTGGCACTGCCAGAGCATGGTCCAGGTGGGGGGGCGCCTGTCACGTCCCTCCTCATCCAAGGGCCCCAGGTGCTCCTGACAGGCCTCCAGCCTGGAGTGCGGAAACCAGCTCGGCAGCGACCTCACCCCCACCTGGTCCCCTGGGGCCCAGGCTTCGTCCCCGCAGCCTCTCTCTCCTCTCAGGACAGCAGGTCCCCACAGCCTCTGCCCTCTCGGGACTACGGATCCTCACAGCTTCTCTGTCCTCTCAGGACGGCAGATCCCCACAGCCCCTCTCTCCTCTCAGGACTACAGGTCCCCAGAGCTGCTCTCTCCTCTCAGGACTGCAGATCCTCACAGCCTCTTCTCTCAGGACTATAGGTCCTTATAACCTCTCTGTCCTCTCAGGACTGCAGGTCCCCACAGCCTCTCTCCACTCAGGACTGCAGGTCCCCACACCCTCTCCCCTCTCGGGACTGCAGGTCCGCACGGCCCCTCTCCTCTCGGCACTGCAGGTCCCCACGGCCTGTCCTCTCGGGACTGCAGGTGCTCACAGCCTCTCTCCCCTCAGGACTTCAGATCCAGCTTTGCAGACATCGACAGCCTCCTGCAGATAGAGCCTAGGAACGGCCCTGCGCGGAAGTTGCGGCAGGAGGTTAACCGGAGCTTAAACTAAAATCCCAGAAGGGCAGCAGGACACCTGTCTGCCTGAGCACCTTCTGTGCCTGCTCCTGGGACCTGGCAGGCCCCAGAGTGGGCTCCGAAGCCCCCTCCTCTCCCCCTCACAGACGTGATGGCCTCCCACCCCTCAGGAGGCTCTGCCTGTTCACAGTAAGCTCAGTGTAGTCAGAAAGCAGACGTTTTGTTGGAAAAGCCTCCCCCTGTTCTGCACTCCCGTGCTGTGGACAGCGAGCGGGTCACAGCGACGAGTGCTCGTCAGCAGCGAGCTCAGCCTGGTCTCTGCCCAGATGCTCCAGACCCAGTGCTGCCCTTCCGGTCACCAGGTCCTCTCACCCGGTCCATGTGGGCGCTCAGAAAGCTGCCAGTCCCATGGGACACCCGCCGGCGTGGGAAGGACGACTGGGAATGAAGGTCCTCTAGAGAAGGGAATGGCAACCCACTCCAGTGTTCTTGCCTGGAAAATTCCATGGAGAGAGGAGCCTGGCAGGTTGTAGTCCTTGGGGTTGCAAAGAGTTGGACATGGTTGAGCAACTAACACTTTCATTTATGTGTTTTTTTCTTAAGGTAGATAATTTTTTGTCAAGGGGAAGGTTTCCTGTCCTTGCTTGAAAGAGTTAAGTGTGGGATGGTAGCTCTGAACACTGTCGGGATCGCAAGTTGTTCAAACCCGGATCAAGTCCTTGGTCTGCGCACCAGTAGCGGAGGAAGCCTGGGGGGTCGCTTCACCCCTTTGAGCCACACTCTGTGAAAGCGGGCTGGGTGGCTGTGAGAACCGAGGAAGGTGTGACGCGCCAGCACAAAGTGTTCGGGGCGCTCCTCAGAGTTAGCGGCCCCGAGGGAGCAGCTGACAGCCCGGTCTTTCCCCACAGGGCGCTCTGCCATCTGGAGCTGAAGCAGTACCAGGAGGCGGTGAAGGACTGCACAGAAGCCCTCAGGCTGGACGGAAAGAACGTGAAGGCGTTCTACCGCCGGGCTCAAGCCTACAAGGCTCTCAAGGTAAAGAGATCCTGTCCAGAGGCACCAAAGAGCCACAACCAATCATGCCCGTGGTGGCACTGCCAGAGCATGGTCCAGGTGGGGGGGCGCCTGTCACGTCCCTCCTCATCCAAGGGCCCCAGGTGCTCCTGACAGGCCTCCAGCCTGGAGTGCGGAAACCAGCTCGGCAGCGACCTCACCCCCACCTGGTCCCCTGGGGCCCAGGCTTCGTCCCCGCAGCCTCTCTCTCCTCTCAGGACAGCAGGTCCCCACAGCCTCTGCCCTCTCGGGACTACGGATCCTCACAGCTTCTCTGTCCTCTCAGGACGGCAGATCCCCACAGCCCCTCTCTCCTCTCAGGACTACAGGTCCCCAGAGCTGCTCTCTCCTCTCAGGACTGCAGATCCTCACAGCCTCTTCTCTCAGGACTATAGGTCCTTATAACCTCTCTGTCCTCTCAGGACTGCAGGTCCCCACAGCCTCTCTCCACTCAGGACTGCAGGTCCCCACACCCTCTCCCCTCTCGGGACTGCAGGTCCGCACGGCCCCTCTCCTCTCGGCACTGCAGGTCCCCACGGCCTGTCCTCTCGGGACTGCAGGTGCTCACAGCCTCTCTCCCCTCAGGACTTCAGATCCAGCTTTGCAGACATCGACAGCCTCCTGCAGATAGAGCCTAGGAACGGCCCTGCGCGGAAGTTGCGGCAGGAGGTTAACCGGAGCTTAAACTAAAATCCCAGAAGGGCAGCAGGACACCTGTCTGCCTGAGCACCTTCTGTGCCTGCTCCTGGGACCTGGCAGGCCCCAGAGTGGGCTCCGAAGCCCCCTCCTCTCCCCCTCACAGACGTGATGGCCTCCCACCCCTCAGGAGGCTCTGCCTGTTCACAGTAAGCTCAGTGTAGTCAGAAAGCAGACGTTTTGTTGGAAAAGCCTCCCCCTGTTCTGCACTCCCGTGCTGTGGACAGCGAGCGGGTCACAGCGACGGGTGCTCGTCAGCAGCGAGCTCAGCCTGGTCTCTGCCCAGATGCTCCAGACCCAGTGCTGCCCTTCCGGTCACCAGGTGCTCTCACCCGGTCCATGTGGGCGCTCAGAAAGCTGCCAGTCCCATGGGACACCCGCCGGCGTGGGAAGGACGACTGGGAAACCCTGGCCCGCCTACACCCACGGCAGCCAGCTGAGCTGGTTCTCCAAGGCTGCCGACCCCTTCCCTGTCCTTGGCATGGCGCTTGTGTTCTGAGCCCCAGTGCCTTTTGGCTGAGCCTCCTGACAGGAATGCGGAACCTGTCCCCCGGCCGGCGCTGGTCTGTGGCTCTGCGCTGCTGTTGCCCACGTAGAGATACCTAAGTTCTTTCAAGAGCCCAGAGGTGTGGCTGCTGCTCCTGAAGGTGGGATGGGGAGAAACCCTGAGGTCCGTGTCCTTCCCTTCCCAGCAGGGACTTGCGTTTTGACTCCCACAGTGGCCCCACTAGGCTTCTTAGTTCTTTGTAATACGTTGAAGTTAATTTGAACTGAATAGACTGACTTTTGTTGAACTGCGAGTTTAAGCTACTTCATTAACACCATCTACATGAATGTCTGTTGTACTTTGATTTATGGTTCAGCTTTGGTTCACTTTGGAACTTTGCAATAATAAAAAACTGGTTATGCAGCATTCATTCTTTTTTTGATCAAATTTACTGGGATGTGTCTGCATGGGCCGGGCCGTACTCATAGTGCTGGAGAAACAGCAGTGAATGAACTGACAGGATCCCTGCGCTCAGAAATTTCGCTGACAGTCCCATCGGACACACGGTGAGGGAAACCGCAGCAGCTTTAGTGTTATAAATGAGCAGTCACATTTTCCCCTCCAACTAGGGAGATCTGACCCTGTGGAGCAAAGGGGGTCCCTGAGGAAGTCAAGTTTTAATTGAGTTCTAACATGGGGTAGGGAGGGTCAGGGGGTGAAGAAGGGAGGGCAGAGCCACCCGGGCAGGCGAACGGCATTGGTGAAGGCCTCGGCTGGCGGACCTGCCAGCAGTGCTGCTCAGCCTCACGAAACGTGTGGGTGAGGCTGGGAGCGCCTGAGGATCAGCCTGAGCAGAGGGCTCCCCTCCACCACCCGTGTTCCTGGGCTTGTCTTATTGTCGTCACTTAAATCATTTTCACCTTAATGGAGACATTTTAACTCTATGAAGCCGAGCAGACAGGGTCTATTGCCTGCTCCCCCATCATGCTCAGTGCAGGGCAATACTCAGCTCTTCGGGTTCCATCCTCTCTTAAGGGCAGAGTCTCTGAGCAACCAGACTTCAGGCTGAAGTGGATTTGAATCACGGCAACTCCGTGGGCCTGGCCCAGGGACCATTTCAAATTGGGCAGCTGCACCCACCTTTTCTCCCTGCCTCTTAAGCAGGCCTGACTCTTCCCCTAATTTTAAGCAGGCTCAGTGGTAACATCTAGTCACAAGTGACTTCTCGAGGTCCTCACAGAAGGCAAGTATCTTGATTTACTCACGAAAACGTTGGAGCAAAAACGGAGCAGCATAAATCAGCCACCTGGGAGGGCACCCTGAGGTCTTTCCACAGGAGTGGAGTTGCCACGCGACCCCTTAACCAGCCAGTCCAGAGCAAAGCGGCGGCTGGTGCTTCGAGTGTTGCGCCCTGCAGGCTGCTCAAGCCAGGCATCCAGAACCCCCATGCACATCTCATGTGGCGCTCCAGTGCCCTGTGATAACGGTTCAGCATCCCGAAGCACCGTCAGCGGGTGGCCCAGCTCAGTCCCTGGCAGCTCTGCTCTGTCAGGCGCACGGTTGACAGGCCCACACGTCTAGGCTCCTGTTCCTTACAGCCAAAGCCCCCCGCCGTTGCCCAACCAAGGCTACCCTCTGCCCTGCCCACCTCCCTCTGACACAAGGCTGCCTGAGAGACAAGGTTAAGTTTGCAGCAGTTTTAATACATAAAGCAACATGCAAGAGGTCGCCCGGGTGAGCAGCCTTCACAAAAAGCTCACGTACAAATATACCCCAGTCGGGAAGTCACGGCTCACAGGGCCTTGGAGACAAGAGCAGGAAACGCTGTTTCTCAGCCAAGGGAGTGAGGATTCCATTTTCTGGGGATGAAAAGATAAGACGTTTCTAAAACAAGCACGGCAGTCTTTAAGTAAGGGTGCAGACTAGCCCGAGCACCACCAGGGCAAGGCCAGCCTGTTCTGAGCTGGGTCCCCACGGCGGGCAGCCAGTAAGATAACCACCCCTCCACTGGACACCAGAGTCCACGCCAGTTCCCATCACAGTCTGTCCTCGCCTCTCATCCTCACCGCTTCTGAACGCCTCCCCGGGTGTCTCCGAGATAAGCCAGTGACATGACAGGGTTCTCAGGGAGTCTGAATGTCCCTGCCCTGTTCTTAGAGCTTCTGGACTCAGCTCAGCCTTCTCCCGCCCCCTCCCACCCACCTGGTCTCAGCGCAGGTTCACTCCTCGCATGTGCTCCGTGGCCTGGTGGGCCTGCAGCACTGCCAGAGCCTCTTCGACCTGTGGGGTACACGGCGGGGGGGCAGTGCAGCAGCCCCAGCAGGGTCCCGAGACAGCCTCTCCTCCCCCGCCTCCAGCTGAGGCCAGAACTCCCCCCGCCTCCCGAGCATTGCTGCAGAGCTGTCATCTGACTCCGCCAGCTCCCATGACAGAAACCCCCCAGGGCCACCTTCTACTCTAGCCAGACAGCAGGGGGGAATCCTTCCCCTAGCCTGGGTCCAAACACAGCTCCCTGTTACACAGTCCTGCCTGCGGAGCTGCAGAGACTGGGAGGGGCTGAAGTCGCAGGCCCTTTACCAGGCTCTCCCCGACCCCCACCTCCAGCAGGTATTAGCAAGAAAGCCCACCTCCTCTGTCCCAGTAGCAGACGCCTGGCTCCGTAACCCTCCTCCACCCAAAGGCCTCCCCGCTCCCCCCAGGCTCCAGCCCACCTTGGCGTTGAGGGACTCTGGGGACTCCAGCATGAGCAGCAGCTCCGAGTTGTCAATCTCCAGCAGCATGCCCGTGATCTTGCCGGCCAAGTGGGCGTGGACATTGTAGACAAGGGGGAAGAGACGCTCACCTGTACAGAACAGCCTCTGAGGCTTAGGCACACACCTGGTGGACAGCCGGGCATCCCCGGGGCAGGGGGCGGGAGGGGGGAGGTGTATATCGTGGAACCGACAGAGAGGCATTTCAGGTTTCCACCCCAGGACGGCTCCTTCCAGGTGTGCCACTGAACCTTCTTAGGCGCCTCTTCCCCAAGTGTAAAGTGAGCACTGCAAGCCCCACCTTGGAGGCTGGTTTGAAGAATCAAATTTGACGTTATACGTTACACCGCACAGGTGCTCTGGCACAGCCTTGATTGCTGTGTCTCAGTTTAAAGACTACTCTTGCTGGACTTCCCTTGTACTCCAGTGGCTAAGACTCTGTGCTTCCAATCCAAGGGGCGCGGGTTCGATCACTGCTTGGGGCACTAAGATCTCACATGCCTCAGGGTATGGCGGGGAAAAAACCAAACTACTCTTGTTCATTGGACAAGAAGTCATTTGAAGGATCACATGGAATTCTTGACAGGATACAACATTGTGGAACTTAATTTTTTGGAGGGACAGTGGAGCCAAACACACAAGATAAATTCACCTTCCACCAGCGGGCACTTCCAGGGACGGGGCCTCGTGCTGGTGGCGATGTGTGGAGGGTGTAGCCAGGACAAGGCGCTAGGTGCCGTTAGCTGGGGCGGGAGGGCTTCTCCCATGAGAGTGAAGGAGTTTCCAGGGCACTGCCCACAGAGCCTTCCCCCTGCATGAAGCCCATTTAGAGGTTTTCTTTTGAGGGGTGGGTAGGAAGGTGACAGAAGCCCCAGTGAGCTGAGTAAACGATGGGGTGACGGCAATGGGGGCCTTCAGAGAAGAGCCTGGAGGTCTTGGTGAAGAGAGCCCGGGGACTATGGCGAGCTCGTTCATTCATTCATTCTTTTAATTAACCGTAGCCCTAACACTTCCGCAGGGCCTGCCAGACACCAGGAGGGAGATGCATGCACAGGAGTTCAGGTGTGGGGGACCCCGTTTATTTCCCCAGTGCATGTTTATATCCTGCCTCCCAGCAGTGGGCACTGGGTGACTGAGGAAACGTGGTGACAGCCTCTTCCCATCAGGAGGGGTGTGAGGAACCACAGCACCCACCCTACAACAGGCCATCTGCTGGCAGAAACCCCAGACCCTACCCTCCTGCTCCTCCTCCTACCCCCTCGAGCTCCCCCCACCCACCTCCCCACATCTGGGGTTTCTCCCAGCCTGAGTCAAAGTCTCTGAACAGCGAAGCTGGAAGAAATCTCAGACTGCCTGGTCTGACCAGTGTTTGAAGATGAACAGGAGCCTGGGAAGTAAAGGGGCTTTGGACAAGGTCACCCAGCAGGCGGGTCAGCTTGAGGCTGGGGACCTGGTCTCCAGATCTGACCTCCAGCTAGTGAGTCAGCTGGTGGCGCACCCCCCTCCTGCTCCAGGGAAGGGGAACCAGCCACTCACCGATCATCTGCTTCTGCTCGTGCAGCGGTGCTGCAGCCAGCGTGGACGCCGTCAGGGGCTCCTGTCCGAGGACACACACAGCGGGCTCCTGGACCTGCACATGGCACAGGGACACATCCCTTAACCACACAGGTGGGCAAAGCTACCCCCAGCGGGTGAGCACAGGCCTCCAAAGAAGTCTCTGGAAGAGGGGGAGCAGGGGGCAAGATATGGACAATTGGGGGCAGAAGGTGGGCAGAATCCCTAACAAGGGCACAGTGTACCAGAAGACAAAGTGACATTCTAATACAGACGTGTTCCATGGTGCTAGGAACCAATGCTTGTGGCCAAGTGAAGCTGCATACTACTGGCAACCTGGTGCCAGATAGGCACTTTTTAATCAGGTAGCTTTGTGGTTGCATCCCCAGCGTGATTTCTGACCCTTTCCTGCAATGTGGAAGACCTGGGTTTGATCCATGGGTCAGGAAGATCCCCTGGAGAAAAAAAGGGAAACCCACTCCAGTATTCTTGCCTGGAGAATTCCATGGACAGAGGACCTTGGGGAATACAGTCCATGTCACTGCAAAGAGTCAGACTCCACTTTCACTTTTCACTTTAGTTTTGCTCTCTAACACCTACTTTTGTTCATTCTGCAGGAAACAGTTTGAAGTATATATACAGAAATTCTAGACAGGATATGAAAATGCTGACTTGGAGACTTTTTTAGGGGGCAGGGAGATAAACACACAGTCTTTTAATTACAGAAGATGTTTTCAGTTCCGTTCTGCAGACTGATCACATTCTCGCTGCTCACCACATAAATACTAAGGAAACCCAAGTTAATCCTGGTAATAACCCAGGCAAAACAGCTTGTGATGAACAAACAAAATGTGATCCTAGCCTTTTTTCCCTTTCTGTTAGTAAGGGTGGGATGCGGGGGGAGGGAGGAATCTCTCTTCTGATGGTACACATTAATAAATGAAACTTTACAAGCCAAGAAAAGAAAGAAAACCAAGGCCCAGAGACCAGCAACGCCTTAGAGGAGGTTCTGAGCCAGGCACCCCTGGAGCCCAAACTAAGAGGGCGGCTGGGCCAGCCTTACCCTGTCAGTGCAGTGTGCTGGCGTGGAGTATTTGTGTGTCAGGAGAGGCCTGCTAGGGGTAGAGCATCCCGTCACACTGGGTCCTATGGTCTGGGTACCAATGTTGGCTGGAAGAAATAAGTAGGAATGGTAAGGCACAACAGCAACTCAAAAGCCTAACAGCTCAAAACCAGCATTCACACCGAATTCCCTAAACGGCGTAAAGGGTCAACACACAGATGTGCAAACATCTGCCAGGTGAAGGAACAGATGCTGGCCTTAGAGCCAGCACCTATGCCCCTGTTCACAGCTGCTAAGGTTCTTAAGATTCAGATCTGGTGCCGAACCCCTGCAGGTATGACTGCATTCACTCACATAACACACCAAGAATACTGTTTTCACCCGGATTTTAGGGTTCTGGACACTGGGTTTCTGAGTGCCCAGAGGGCCCAGGCATTGAGGAGGATGAGGAAACTGTCATGGCCTGAGAGCATGGAGGGTGGGATTGCTGACTCAGGCCAGTCCACCACTGGGGAAGACAGACGCAGAGAGGGTGAAGGCTGGGTCTGCGCTGTCTCTTATACACATCTAGATGTGTATAAGAGACAGGTGTGGGGCACCAGGTGTGGCATGTGGGTGGAGACCTGCCTGGAGCTTCCAACGGGGGCCAAAGGGCGCCGAGACATGGCTGCTGGCCGGACCACCGAGGCCCCGGGCGGGTAAGCGGCTTGTGGCACAGGGAACACAGAGAAAGTTTAGTGGAGGGGGACAATCAGAGGGACACACTGCCCCCTGACAGTCCCAAGGTGAGGAAGGGGGTGGCAAGGTGAACATGAACGGCAGACAGGGGAGGGAGGGGGTGTGGAGACCTGCCTGGAGCTTCCAACGGGGGCCAAAGGGCGCCGAGACATGGCTGCTGGCCGGACCACCGAGGCCCCGGGTGGGTAAGCGGCTTGTGGCACAGGGAACACAGAGAAAGTTTAGTGGAAGGGGACAATCAGAGGGACACACTGCACCCTGACAGTCCCAAGGTGAGGAAGGGGGTGGCAAGGTGAACATGAATGGCAGACAGGGGAGGGAGGGAATTCACCGGAGACCCAGACCTCCAGGGGAGGGGGATGGAAATCTGCAATTACAAAGCCAACCCAACTTCTGTCTACCCGGGACCCCAAGAGGCATAGGTGTCAGGACCACACACCCTGGCCCCCCAAAGTCAGCTTCAGGTCAGGGTGAACTTCCCTCTGAAGAGAAGGACCACCCTCAACAGTACTGCCAATGGAGTTTCGTTGTCTCAGCTTTGCAGGAACTTTCACCACCACCAGTCAAGAGAGCCTTTGGAGCTCACTGAAGGTAACAGCTCATGAGTGTGTGTCTTCTACATGCACACAGCCCTGTCCTTGGTGTTTTACACGCATCTCACTCGGGCTCATGTTCACAAGAGGAAACTGAGGCTCAGGGGAGACGTCACCCACCCAAATGACTAGGAAGCAGCAGAGCCAGGCTTGTCCCCCAAGTCCACATCTTTAACACATGCTGCCCCACCGGTGGTGGGGCATGAGGGGGGAGGGGCTGGGTCACTCACATGACGGCCTGGGTGGCTGGGTCGTCCACCTGGGGGCAGGCTGGATGGGTGGGCCAGAGCCATAGTATGGAGCCTGAGCCGGAGGCTGTGTAGGAGAGAAAGACCTAGAGTGAAGGGGGGTGGCAGTGGCGGGGGGCGCAGGGAGAGAGGTGAGCAACTGCATCCCTCAAGGACACCACTGCAGGAATACCAGTCTGCCCTCCAGGGGACTTGTCAGCAAACACCCAGAAAGTTGGGGTGAAGGCTCCTACTTCCCATCTCAGAAGGTCCATTAGCCCTGAGCCCTTCAGGGCAAGATCTCAGGCTCAGTCCTTGCTCTGCTGATCAGTGGTACTAGCCCAGTGACCTGGATAAAATGGTGACACATCTCACTGTCCCTCATGCCAGCTTAAGTAACTACAAAAGGGAAGGAATGTTCCCATTCTCTGAGCCATTCATCTTCCTACAGACATCTTCCTACCCCTCCAAGTCACACAAGCTCCTTCCCCAAACAAGACCCCTCAGGACATCAACATCCAGGAGAGATGCTAGCAGACAGCCCACAGAAATGACCATCTCAGTTGGGAGAATCTGTAAATCCTGCCAGTTTGGGAAAGTCACAGTGCCTGCTGGCATATTAGGGTAGAAGAAGGTACACGGTAAAGAAATCTAGGCTTGTCTGGCTTAATGCAATCTTTTCCCGATGTATTGGGTTGACCAAAAAGTTTGTTCAGGTTTTTCCATCACAGAGCATGGAAAAACCCCGAATGAACTTTGTGGCCAACCCAGTATTTGACCACAGAGTATCTTTCTCTGCACAATATTCACAAATCTCTCCTAGATCAGGAAGCCCTGTTGGACACACTATTACCTGTTTCAGAGATGGGGTGACCACGGCCGCCTGCCGAGTGAGTTTCCAGCAGAAGCACCCTGGGAATCCCTCTCTGCCTGCAAAGCTAAGATCTGCCTGCTCACCCTGGCCGTCAGGGAAGGGGGGTGGGTGGGCGGTCACCTGGGGCACAGCGGGCAGGAAGTAGCTGGCAGGCTGCTGGAAGGAGCCCAGGGTGGGACCGCCCAGGGCCCGCATGGTGGAGAGGCGCTGCATGTACTGGTTGGTCAGGATGGCCTTCCGCTCTTCCTTGCGCTGGGCCAGCGCCACGTACAGTGGCTTGGTGCCCACGATGCGCCCGTTCATCTCTGTCACGGCCTTGGTCGCCTCTTCTGGAGAGGAAAAACACACAAAGCCAAACCCTTTGCTGTGGCCACCCTCTGTCATCACCTAAAAGCAAGACAAGACAAGGGCTGCTGGGGGTGAAGAAGGAAGACTCCTGGGGTCAAGCTCCCCTCCCTCCCCTGGGGAGGGGGCCGGCCTGGTGCAGAGGGCACCCAGAAGTTGCAATTAATGGAGGTCCTCTCACCCTTAAATTTACTGAGGCCCACCGCATGCCAGATGCTTGACAGGCCTTCTCATTTGACAGGCAGAGCCACCTGAGCGGGAAGGCATGGCCACTCCCACTTTACAGGTGATGGAAGTGAGGCTCAGAATGACTTGTCCAAGACCAGCCCACCTGCTACCTGGGGGATGATCCTCAGTTACTAGACCATTCCCCAGAGTTAGTGAGAATAGGTGCATTTCAGAGTTCATTTTGACCTCTAAATTCTCCTCCTAAAGATTTTCCTGGGACTTCCCTGGTGGTCCAGTGGTTAAAGAATCCACCACACATTTTAGGTGATGTGGGTTCAATCCCTGGTCAGGGAACTAATATTCCCACATGCCTCAGAGGTACTAAGCCCATGAGCGGCAACCACAGAAGCCACAGCTAGAGAGCCCACGCTCTGCAACTAAGACCTGAAACAGTCAAATAAAGAAATATTTCAAAAAAGATTTTCCTAAGTAGTGATGCAAAGCTGCTTTAAATTGTTACTATTTCTGCCCTCATCAGCAAGGCTATAATGAAGTGGGTTGATAGTTTGGAACAGGTTAAAATTTAAGGGCAGGGTTCCTCAGCCAGGCTACAATCTTAAACCTTTTGGTGGACATCACTATGACGAAAAACCTGTATTTCAACTACTCCCTGGGTTTCATTAAACTACCCATATAGTTCTTTAGTTCATTTGTGAATTATGGACAAAATGAGATGCTCTTAAGAGCTGTAGTTTCTAGAGACTCCATTAAAGGGATTTGTATTGAACAGGAAAATAATTTGAATTGTATTTTTGGTGCTTTATCATGTTGATTTTCTTTGCAACAGAAACAAAAATCCTATTATGAAAAAAAATAATAACTTGTCCACAGTCACCCACTCAGTGGGTCACACATTAGCCACAACTCAAACCCAATGCACAGTGCTGGAAAACCTCCACTGCCTTGGCAAGGCATGAGCCAAGTTCTTTGGAAATCTCGGGAAGAGGTGCTTAGTCTTTTTTTTCAAACAATTAAAGTAACTTTTCTGGGACTTCCCTGCTGGTTCAGTGGCTAAGACTCTGTGCTCCCAATTCTAGGGGCCCAGGTTCAATCCCTAGTCAGGGAACTAGATCCTGAATGCCACAACTAAGACCCTGAGCAGTCAAATAAATACATATTTAAAGAGAAAAAAGAAGCCGCTTTTCCAACCTGGTTCATATCGGTCATAAAGGTGATATTAAAAAAAAAAAAAAAACTTTTCTATTGTGGAAGGACTTCAGATTTATAGAAAAGCTGCAAAAATAGTACAGACTTACTACATACCTTTCACCTAGCTTGACAAATGTACCATGTTAACATGGGAACAAAACTACAATATCCACTGATTGAGACAATACTATGAATTATTATCTACAATGTTATTAACTGAACCACAAATTTCATTCAGATTTCACTGGCCTTTCTAACATTTCTCTCTCCCAAGATTCAATCCATACTGCATTTACGATTCCTTGTTTTTTTTTTTTTTTTAGGGTTGAGACACTGGCCTGACTCCTTGAGGACTTGAGCTGAGAACATTGTAAATCTGCTCTATTAGAGAGTCCACACCCTAACATAAGTGATTTTCAAATGCACTTCGCTACCCATTCATACAAGGCCTTGACCTGAGCGTTCACAGATCCCCTCAGAAAGATCACTGGATAGAATTCTAGGGGTCTGTGAATCTTTGATGGGGAAAAAATTGTGTATTTTCACATTAGCATTTCCTTCTATTCTGAATATAGGCAAAGAAAAAGTAGCATTAGCTGTGAAGACTTTGTCAAGAGGAATATTTTCCTATCACATTAATTCTTGCTGACCTTGATCTTTTAGGCTCATGGCCAGTTCACTAGTCTTACAGCTGTTTTTCTTTTGGCCATGCCACGTGGCTTGTGGGAATCTTGGCTCCCCGACCAGTGAGTGAACCTGGGCTCTCAGCAGTGACAGCGCAGAGTCCTAACCACTGGACAGCCAAGGAATTTCCCCAGATCTTTGTTTTTTTTTAGATCTTATAGCTTGAGGCATTACTAAAGGAGCACATACTGCTGTCACCTTAGTATTTTAACAAATATATTTCGATACAGCTGTTTTTTGATAATCCTATCAATTTTCTTTTATGCATTTAAAAATATCTTCAGAAGGGGTTCATAAGCTTTATCAGACAGCCAAATTTTCTTGGCACAAAAATAACGTTTTAACAAGTTAATAAGAACTCCTATTAGGTAGTTTTTAAAAAGAGAAAATTATACGATGAATACTTATGCAGAGCTTACTATGAACTTAATCTATGTAACATGCTTACAACACTATCATCTCATTTTCAAGCACTATTTTATAAAATAGAAAATAAATTATATAAGTCTATGTAAGATTATATAAAATTCTCATTTTACAACAAGATAATCACCCCAGTGTGCCTCATCTCTAAGCAACCCAGATTTTAACAATTCCCTTCAATTCAAGAGTTCCTCAAGGAGGTCAGTGAGCCTCCTGAAGTTATATGCAAGATGTGTAAACAATTAGATCATTATTTCACTACCTATCGAGGGCAGATGCTCCACTTGCCAGCCTTTTAGTTCTTAGGACACCTCCCAAAGTAGGTAGTATTACCCCCGTATTTTACAGATGAGTAAGTAAACCAATGGAGAAGGCGATGGCACCCCACTCCAGCACTCTTTCCTGGAAAATTCCATGGACAGAGGAGCCTGGTAGGCTGCAGTCCATGGGGTCGCTAGAGTCAGACATGACTGAGCGACTTCACTTTCACTTTTCACTTTCATGCATTGGAGAAGGAAATGGCATCCCACTCCAGTGTTCTTGCCTGGAGGATCCCAGGGACAGGGGAGCCTGGTGGGCTGCTGTCTATGGGGTCGCACAGAGTCGGACACGACTGAAGTGACTTAGCAGCAGCAGTAGCAAGTAAACCAAATGGCTTCCTCCAGGCTCTATAACTAGTTAATGCTAGGATTGGGATTTAGACCTAGTTCTGATTAATTTTAAAATCCCAGCTTCCAACCACAATACTATATAAAGTATGCATTTGCCAGGAAAGAGGGCCCAGGCCTTTATACAAATCAAATTTATCAGCTTACTGACGGTTCAGTTGAATCTGAGTTACTGATGTTTAATTCAGATGTCCCATAGCTATCACTTTTTTTTTTGAGAAAAGGTCCGTAACTCAAAAACTGTTAGAACCTCGTCCCCAAATATCAGGCTCCCTGAAGAACATTTTAAAAGGGTTCAATAGGGTTCAAAAGAACTTCTAGACCACTTCCTAAGAACCCAACTATCACACTACATGTGCAGGTCCCAAGGCCCTCACCCACACTGATCTCTTTGGAAAGTTCTTCATTCCCACCTGCAGCTCGCTACCTCTTCACAGCCAAGGCAAACGCTGCTGCCACTGCCTCTTCTTACTGGAAGTCCTCCTCCCTGTTCTGCTAACCTACCACAACTCTGCCTCCTATACTGACCTCACCCCCACCACACCCTATAGTAGACATGAGTTAGTGATGCATCTGACTTCCCCACAAGACTATAAGCTACTCAAGAGCAAGGACTACATCTGACTTATTCCTGTGTGCTCCCCACAGCGCCTGGCAAAACAGCAGGTGCTCAAGTAGGGAATGAATGATCACTGTGTCTTTCTTCTTGAAAATAATCTGGGGCGGGACTTCCTTGGTGATCTAATGGTTAAGAATCCACCTTGCAATGCCAGAGACACGGGTTTGATTCTTGGTCAGGGATCTAAGATTATACATTCCTTGGGGCAACGAAGCCCACGAACTGCAACAACTGAGCCTGCATGCCATAACTACAGAATCTGGGCACCATAAAGACCCACATGCCACAACTAAGACTCGAGACAGCCAAATAAATATTTTTAAAAATCTGGGGAGCTTTTAAAATTAAGATGTCCAGAGATCTACACTCAGGTTCTCTGACTTGGTCGTCTACTTTAGAGCTCTCCAGGGGATTTTAATGAGAAGCCAAGGTTCAGAACCATCCAGGGAGCCCATCACCCTCATCTTACAGAGGAGGCTAGGAAGACATCTGCTCAAGGTCAGAGCCGACATCACATCTCTGATGCTAAGAGGGCTGAGCACACAGCAGGTGCTCAATAAATAATAAGCAAAGAATGATGTAGGCCAACTCTCATTTTCCGTATGGGGAAACTGAGGCCCAGAAAGAGGTTATATCACTGGCCAGGGCCAGACAACAGAAGTCAATGGAAATTACGAGATATAAATTTCTGGTATCTGGCATACAGTAGGCACTCAATAAATGCTTGTTGAATGAACCCAGGTTACTGTGAGCCCCAATAAGTCCAGCCGTGTGAGTGGGCCTATACTTCTACCCTCTTCCCCTCCAGTCCAGATAAGATGCAGATAAACAACAAGCTTCAGTGGGGTCAGACCCAGTTCCCACTCCAGAAGATGCAGCATAGCACCACCAACTCCCTGAAAGCCACAAGGCAGGGCGGGGGTGGGGTGTTCAAGGCCAGTGAGGATGGAAGGGAAGGCTACGGATCCCCTGTGGGTGCCCCGGGCCCTCACCTTGGCGCTGGTGATCACTCCATAGGGAGAGAACTCTTTCCTCAGTTTCTCATCATCTATGGAGTCATCCAGGTTCTTCACATACAAGTTCACGCCCTAGAAGGAAAAGGATACCTGCTAGACACGCCCCTTCCTCTCCAAGTCCCAGAATGCCTTGGGATGGAAGGAGGGGCTTATATAGGCTCCACCCACCAAGCCTCCAGTTCCCAGCAGGCAGCGCCCCAGCGCCCCAGGCATCACTCAGCCAGCCCAGCACCTGGAAGCTGCAGCCCCTTCCCCCACCCTCATCCCCAAAGCCAGATTTCCGGAAGTGGGACTGCTGGGGGAGGGAGCCACATTCTCGGGGCAGCACACACGCTGTCACATCGAAGCAGCTCCCCCAGGAAGCCTGACCCTCACCTGGTAACGGGTCAGCCGGTCCTGCTTCATCTGCTCGAACCTGCGCTTCAGCTCATTCTGCCGCTCAACCCGCTTCTGGGCCCGGCCCACGTAGAGCAGCCGCCCGCTCACCTCCCTCCCGTTCATGTTCACCACAGCCTGTGCAGAGAAGAGGCAGCCAGTTACCTCACTGGTAACCACTCTCAGGAGCCCTTGGCCTTAACCTGGCCTCCAGTCCCATCTCCTGGGTCCAGGGGGCGCCACCTGCAAGCCAGGCCAGCCTCGTTAGCTGAGAGTAACCGGTACCAGGATCAAGGCCATTTAAAGTGAATCCATTTTTTTAAAAAACATGGGACAAAATTTCAGAGTAAACTGTAGATTTTTTTTTTAATTGCTTTGAGCTTTACTTTAAAAAGTGAAATTTTAGTTTGCGACGTTTCCCATACTTAATATTTAGCTTCCAAGTGTAACTACACACTGATGATTTGAACAAAGCAACAAACATGATTCTTTCAAAATGGTGTGATGCCATCATCCACAGCCTTCATGCTGGGGTTTCACAGCAAAGATAACCCTTTTTGCTAACTATGAAGGTTTTAGATTAGCAGCATTGACTTCTTAACCCTTGTTGATTTTTCTTCCGTTATGGAATCCTACATCTTCTGTAAGAGGTACAATGTCTTTCTTCAACCCATTCATAATGAACTGAATCTGCATCAATTCATCTGCAAAAATCTGCAAAAGGCAGACCCATACGTGTACTGACTCAAAGATGTGGATTAGACACTGGTGTTAGGGAGGAGAAATGTTTGGAAGGGAACTGAATTTTTAAGTGGTCAGTTCATTAGTAAATACTTTCACATGATGATGGCTTGCTTCTCTACCTAAACATGCAAATGAATGTAAATATATATTAAAACACTGGGCCCCCAAGAACTGACCCTCTACATTAGTCTCAGCTCATTACCTAAGACCTTGGAGACTACGGTTCCCCCTGCCAGCTTCATCCATCTACTCCAACTTATCGTTTTATAGTTGGGACAATCAAAGTCTACATAAAGGATGGGACTTGTTCAAGGGCACACAAAAAGTCAGTTTTCAAAGGAGCCCTTAAGGACAAAACTTCACAGAATTGGTTCTAACTCCAATGATCTGTCTTCTTAGCTATAACCTACTGGATCCTGATAATTACAGTAGAGCCCACATCGGTGGGAGAGACAGGAGAGCATATGAAAAACCGGGCAGCGCCTGGCCCGTGGTACATGCTCAGTGAGAAGGGGCTGCTCTCAAGATGGGCCCAGGATCCCACCATCGGCTGAGCCCTTCCATGACCAGTGAGCTTAATGGGGCAGCAGTCATGGAACCAGCTTCACGGTGGGAGGTAAAATAGGACATTAACCCTTTATTACTCATAGTGTGACCTTGAACCTTTCCCTAGGTCAGGATATATGTACCTAGTACCTACCAGCAATACTAGAGATTTAACAGTGACACAAGACCAGTCCCTGCCCTCAGTTCTATCCAAGGAGAATCTGTGCTAAAGAGGGAGACAGACAGGAGGGGCACCTCATCAGAAGCATTGAGGACAGGAAGAGGTGGCTTCCTGAGGAGGGAAAAGTATAAGCTGAGACCTGTCAATAATCTACAGTTATACTGTCCAACATGGCAGTCACTTGTCACATGCAGTTCCTGAATACTTGACATATGGTGTCTGAACTGACGTGCTAGAGGCACCAGATTTCAAAGAATTAGTACAAAAAAGGCAATGTAAAAATCTCACTGCTTATCAATACAAATTTTGTATCACAATCCATTGTATCACTGTTATATCACACTGAAGTGATCATTTGAATAAGAAAATATATTATTAAAATTACAGGATTTCTTTATCCTTGATAGCATGGCTGTTGGACAGTTTTGAACTGCACACGTGGCCCATGTTATATTTCTCATGGACAGCACTGGTCTAAAGAATACGGGAGGGGAAGTGTTTTGAGAAAACGTTTGCAAAGGCTTGGAAGCAAGGAATAACATGGCACTGCCCTTCTCTGGCCTCAATCCCACCATCAAGTCAAGAAGAGGGTAATGGCTGGGACTTCCCTGGTGGTCCAGTGGTTAAGACTCAGTGCTTCCACTGCAGGGATGAGGGTTAGATCCCTGGTCAGGGAACTAAGATCCCACATGCCACGTGCAGGGCCAAAACAATGGCTGTCTCAAAGGCCCCTACTAGCTCCCGTGTAGTAAGATTCTGTGAAAAGCCAGCCAACCTCAGGGTATGGAAGCAACCAGAGGAGGCAGAAGGAATCTGCCTTCACCACAGGCATGAAGGGCCCTGGCTCCGGTGGACCCAATCTGGGGAGGGACTTTTTCTTCCATGCGCAGCTGGAGCCCTCCGCTCCTAATCTCCCTTGTTCCCAGGCCTGGCTCCGCACCTCCTCCATGAAACAGGGCCATGGGGATGCTCCTACCTTCTGGGCTTCCTCATGCTTCTCGAAGTTGACAAAGCCAAAGCCACGGGAGTGGCCGCTGTCATCCCTCATCACCTTGACACTCAGCATCTTCCCTGGGAAGGGCAACTCAGCTCAAAGGGGTGTCAAGAAGCCTCGAGATGTCCCCCACCCTCCCCCCAAGCCTTCCGGAAGCCCCAGGGGCCCCTCCCCCACAGCCTGAGCTGGGAGTAGAAGTGATCCTCAACTCCCTTGGGAAACACGCCCACCGAACTGGGAGAAGAGGTCCTGCAGGCGCTGCTCATCCACGTCCACATGGAGGTTCTTCACGTAGATGTTGGTGAACTCCATGGCCCGAGCGCCCAGCTCCACCTCCCGCTCCCGTCGGGACTTGAAGTGGCCAACGAAGCTGTGGACACACCGACAGGGTAGGCAGCTGCCTACAGCTGCCATCAACCACCCCCACTCCTGCTCCAGCCCGCCCAGCAGGCCTGGGTCACTTGAGTCAGTTGCCGCCGGCCTTGGGGCCTCCATACTCCTCATGTGGGGATTGGGCAGGACAATACTCCAAGACCCAACCACCTCCAACAGCCAAGACTCTGTCCTGGGGTAAGGCTCAGATGACTCCTCTTGTAACAAATGCACTGGATCTCCTATTGCACATGAGGCAGCTGAGTGCCCAAGAGACAAGAGCACAAAGTCGGGTGGGAGTCACACAGAAAAGGGCTTGAATCCTCACTTGGTAGTTGCCAAGCTGTGTGACCCCAGGCAAGTTACTAACCTCACTGAGCCTCAATGGTCATTCCAGTAAAACTGAGGATCAAACTCACATCACAGGGATTTGCTTATTCATTTAACATGTATTGGGTGTGCTGGTTGTGAGAGAACCAGATGCAGTTTATGCCAGTGTCACTGGGGCAGGTGGCAGGGTGGGGGTGGGGGGCCCTGAAATAATTTAAATGTAATATGAAGTTTAAAAATTGTAATCTCCAAGTCCACATAAACATAAAATCTAAGAAACTATCCTAGATTAAGGGGAAAAAAAGCAAGCACAAGAAAACTTGAGGTATCTATAAGATATTTAGCACAGGATAGTTATAGCTGGCACCAAAAATTGAAGGAAACAGAATAACAGGAAAATAGACAAAATTAACCTGCCAAAAATAGAAACACACTTCTGGAGATTCAGGAAAAGCCCACCAAAGTTCAGGTTTGCGGATAGAGAAACTCTGGACAAAATGACCCTGGGCATTTCCCAGCTCAAAGTCTCTTCCACTGCTCAGCCTTAGGGCTGGGGCATCTGATGAGAAGAACCAGAATGAGGGGGGAATTCCCTCATGGTCCAGTGGCTAAGACACCACACTCCCAACACAAGGGGCTGGGTTTGATCCCTGGTCAGGGAACTAGATCCCATATGCTGCAACTAAGACTCGGTGCAGCCAAAAAAAAGAAGAACCAGAACTAAGTGAAATCACTGGAGCAGATTCTCTCCAGCACCTGTGACTCAATTTTCCATCTGTAAAGTGGGAAAGACGCCAAACGTAAAGGCATGAAAGTGGCAGGCTAAGTGTATGCCAACCTTCCTTCCTGTCTCCAAATCCCAGGAAACAAAAGGTTTAATAAAGTTCACAGCCATACTGAGAAGGCTGGAAAACAGACACGGATCACTGAGTCCGTGGATGACTTGGCCATTAGCTGGAATTTCCAAAGCAGCCTCTCATTTACTATTCAGAATCACCCTCCAACACATGTCAGCAGCCCCATGTTTTACTTGAGCAAAGCAAGTCCCCGGGAGACTGAGCAGCTTATGTGAGGTCCCACTGCCAGTAAGACCACAGCTGCTCCGTGTCCAGTGTCCGTTAGGGGGCAGCAGTAGGATTGGTCCCAGGCTGGGACAGGTGCAGGCTGGCTGCACCATGATTCTGCTCCTTTAGCCCTAACCCCACGCCCCCCACCTCCTCACTCACACTTTGCGGTCATTCAGCAGCATTCCGTTCATGGTGCTGATGGCATTCTGCGCAGCCTCATGGGTCTCAAAATGCACAAAGCCGAAGCCGCGGGAGCCGTGCTCATCACACACCACCTGCACCACAGGGAAACAGGACACAGAGCATCCAGCAGGAGGTTCCCGCAGAAAAGAATGACAGTCATGATAAATGACTGATATCTGAGTGCTGGCTCCCTGCCTGTCAAGACAATCCTATGTCATGCAACAGCCCTATTTTACAGATGGGAAATGAAAGCTCAGAGAGGTCAATCTATTTGCTTAAGATCACACAGTAAAGAGGGACAGAATCCTCAGATTGAACACAGGTCTTGTCTATACCACAGACCAGCTTTTAATGATCTTCCTAACGCGATGGATAAAAGGATTAAATTCAAGTCACTTGCCCTCCCTTGCTGCATCGTGAAACAACCCAAGTGTCCATCAAGAGGAAACTGGCGTCCCAAATGCTGCGTGTATGAAATTAACTTCTTTCATCCCTGTTATAACACTATGAGGTAGGAGTTATTAACCCCTATTACAGATAAGTGAAATGAAACAGAGGCTCATTTTCTGAGTAAATTGCTCCAGATTGTACAGCTAGTGAATACCAAAACTGAGACTTGAACCACCTCACTTCACTGTCTCTGGTATATAGTAAAATAATAACTAAATAACTAAATAATAACTAAATAACTAAAATAAAACACACTGTTTCTAATATTTAAACATTTAATTTGTACATTTTATTAATGCTGATCTGTTTTAAATAAACAATATTTATTGGCAGACAAAAAAAAAAAGAGAGAGAGAGAGACAGAAGAGAGAAGACTGGTTAAGTAAATAACACATCTTGGTCTGCTGTATGCATAGTCGAAGAGATTTCATGGCTGGCAGAGTTACCTGTAAGGTATATTGTTACCTGGGGGAGAAAAATCGAGTCCACTTGGATTCAAGTGGGCATCTACACATTTGAGAACATTTTTTTTTTTCATTTTTGATAACATTTAAGTTTCTGCTAACACAAGAAATACATATGTAGTGGAAACCATTTGGACAGTGAGAGAGACAAAGAGAAAGAATGGAAAAGTGACAGAGAGAGGGGAAAGATAAAAGAAGGAAGGAAAGTAGAGAGAGGGAAAATGTGGGATGGTTATATTTTTATTTTTATATAATTTTAAAGGTTACTTTCCATTTACAGTGATTACAAAATATTGGTTATATTCTGTGTTATACAATATACCCCTGAGCAAGCCTATACCCAATGCTTTGTGCCTCCCACTCCCCCACCTCTGCCCTGTCCCTCCTCCTCTCCCCACTGGCAAGCACTAGTTTGTTCTCTATATCTGTGAGGCTGCTTCTTTTTTAAAATTATATTCACTCATCTGTTGTATTTTTTAGATTCTACATATAAATGATATCATAGAGTATTTGTTTTTTTCCTGACTTATTTCACTTGGAATAACGCCTTCCACATCTATCCACATTCCTGCAAAGTGGCAAAATTTCATTCTTTTTAATGGCTGAGTAGTATTCCACTGCATATATAAACCACACCATCTTTATCCATTCATCTGTTGACGGACACTTAGGTTGCTTCCATACCTTGGCAAATAAATTTTTAAACAGATACACAAAACTGTTAAGAATTACTATTTTGGGGAACTAGAGTTGAAAGTGATGGAATCTTTTTTATTTTATTTCTTTCACATTGTTTACACTGTAGCAATTAATGGGACTTCCCTGGTGGTCCAGTGGCTAAGACTCCATGCTCCCAATGCAGGAGGCCTGGGTTTGACCCAAGGAACTAGACCCCATATGCCACAACTAAGAGTTCACATGCTTCAACAAAAATTGCAGCCAAATAAATATTTTCAAAAAACACTTACCAATTAGTTATTTCAACAGCAGACTTGTTTCAAATTTTGAAAAGATCCACAAACATCCTACTCCCATTCTGTAAGATTCCCCTCTTAAGTCAGAAGAGACCTCAAGAACAGGAAAGATCTTGGGTTCATAGAGTCCCCCTTCCTCTGACTGAATTTGCATTAAGACCCCTGACCATGTCATGGGGTCCCCAGCTCCCCTCACTGAGGGGACTGCCCCCACTCAGCTAAGTGACACTTTTCTACCTCAACCACCATCCCAGTTTCCCAACCCAGTTTCTTTCTGGGCTGACCCGTGTGACACTTTTTCTAAAATGTAACTGTGACCACGTCTCTCTGGGAATAACCCCCAGCAGCTCCTACAATCCACAGAACTACACCAACCTGACAACTGAGGCTCTCCAATTGGCGTGCACAAATCCTGCTTCCAAATCCATAACCAACACACACCCCTCCAGCCCCAAGTAGGGCCCCTCCATGTTCAACTCAAGCCCAGCTCTGCCATTCAGATTTAATCACACTGACTGAGCTCCACTCCGAGCCAAACACCTGCTAAGGGCATCCCATACTGATATATTTGTCATAAGAACCCTCCCAGGCAATTCTTATCCTCTGAGTCTCAAATGCCTGATTGGGGAAAATGGGAATAAATGACTTGTCCAAGGTCAGCCAGCCAGCAGAAATAATTATTTGATTCTTGTAGGTGCTTAATGGGCTTCCCCGCTGGCTCAGCAGTAAGGAATCCGCCTGCAGTGCAGAAGAGCCTCGTTCAGTTCCTGGGTCGGGAAGATCTCCTGGAGGAGGGCATGGCAACCCACTCCAGTACTCTTGCCTGGGAAATCCTATGGAAAGAGGAGCCTGGTGGGCTACAGTCCATGGGGTCACAAAGAGTCGGCCACAAATGAGCAAGTGACACTTTGACACAGGCTTATTGGGAAGTCCATTGCTCTCTCTAGGGCTACCCGTGTTGTGAAAATTACCTGAGTTAACACTGGGTGGCCAAAAATTTCATTCAAGGGGTTCTGTAAGATGTTATGGAAACACACAAATGAAACTTTTGGCCAACCAACACCTTCACCACCACCCTAACGAGGTAGGTTTTGTCATTGCCCCCTTTAGAGGAAACTGAGGTATGGAGAGCTTAAACAACCAGCCCAAGGCCCTACTGCCGGAAAGTGGAAGAGGCAGGATTTGAACCCAGGACTCTTGGTCCCGAAGTCCAAGGTCTAACCAACTATGTTACATTGCCTCTCTGCTTGGTAGGCTGGGCTGATGTCTGCACTTGGGGAGCCTGGCTCCAGATCAGGGGGAGTCCCACCATGCCTCACAAACCTTTCCTCAGCCACTCAGGGCACTGTCCTTTCCGGGCCTTTGTCTCCCTGGGTCCCAATGCATCCCCCTCAGAGCTCAATTTCCTGCTGTTGCTAAAAGTCTCACTATTTCCTCCCAACAGCCTGAGAGCATCCAAGAGAGAGTTCTAACACAGAGGGTGCCATCACTCCCAACCTCTCTCCTGCCCTCGCCATCTCCCCAGAAAGCTGGACATGCCAGGGTCTCGGGTAGGGTAACTGACCAGCCATCTCATAAAATATAAAGGCAAACATTCAGGGTAATGGACCACAGTGAATGCTTTGTACCTAACCAGGCCCCCAACAGGGCTTCATTAGGCCTGCAAAGACTTGCCCAAGTCACACAGAGCTTTTGTTCCAATCCTCAGTGACCCAGAGGGAGCCTCAAGCCCTCAGTGATGGGGACAGACATACTCATCCCTGTTAAGTTAGCTTCAACTAAGCCGGCAAACCCACTGCTTCAGATCCTGGCTTAGCCACTTACTTCCCACCCCCATAACATATAACTGGGAATAAGTGATCCCAATTCTGAGCCTCTCTGCCCTCCACAGTAACTCAGGGATCCTCCTATTTACATCTTAAGAGGCCACTGTAGGTAATTCAATGAGGATGTATATGCAGAAGATCTGCACACGGAAAGTGCTGGGAAAATCTGCTATTCTTATTGTAGGAACTTAGCACACAGTTAAGATTTCCCCTTCCACTGATCCTCAGAGATAGGAAACAGCTCTTTCCATCATGGAGTGCCTTTAGCAGCTAACGCACCTCCTCCAGTCTGTGTGCCCCTCTGAGTCACGAGAATACCCCCTCACTCACAGAGAGGGGTAAGTCCTCACTTGAGAACTTCAGGACTGTGCCTGTCACACAGTAGGAGTCAAGGAAGGGTTCTAACACATGGGGGCGCCATCACTCCCCCTCCCCCGGCCTCCTCCCCAGAAGGCTGCACATACCAAAGGCTGCAAGGTAACTGACCAACCATCCTCATAAATTCAGGGGGCAAAAACACCCAGGGTTAGGCCTGTCAGGACAGACTAGCCGGCTGTATGGCCCCCTGACCCTCAACTATAAGTCAGAGAAATGCCCACATTCCTTCCCAAATGATAATACACCCATTAGCACAACAAATATTTATTGAGCACTTACTATGTTTCCATATCTCATTTAGGAACTGGGAGACAGTGGTGAACAAGATCCCTATTCTTAGGAAATTTCCATTCTATCATAAGGGAAATGCTACAAACACGATGTCCGCTGCCATCAGGCCCCAGTTGAGGGCCTTCTTGCATGTTCTGCCCTATAACGCCTCCTGCCCTCTCATTCTGAATTTGGGTTGTCCTCATGACTTACTTTGGCCAGTAGAATGCAATGAAATGACAGTGCTAGTTCTGAGCCTAGGTCTCAAGAGGCCTGGCGAGCTTCCGCTCTCCATCTGCTGAGACCCTACTATTGCCAGAACAGCCCGAGCGGGCCTGCTGGAGGAGGAAAGCCCACAGGAAGGAAAACCAGGACAGTCCAGCTGACGACCACTCCCTCCCTAGAAGCACAGCCATCCAGCTCTCAGTGGGCATATGAAGGATCCAGCTAAGAGCAGAACTGCCCAGCTGAACTCAGCCCCAACCACCAATGGCAGAATTATGAGCAAAATAAACGGTTGCTGTTGACACCTGCTATATTGAGGTGGTTATTCGGCAATAGTTAGCCGATCCATAGGTGACCACTTAATAGTTCTATGAAGAGAAAACTGAGAACGATTATCATCCAGGTGCTAGCTGAACCTGGAACTTTACTGATAAGACCTTGCAAAGTGTAAAGTGAGGTGCTGCTGGCTAATCCTCTACCATCATTCAGGTGTCTAACCCAGAACCAACCGCCGCCCCCACCCCTGCCCCACCGCAACAGGCACACCCACCTTACAAGAGAGGATGTTCCCAAAGGTGGAGAAGGTGTCGTACAAGGCCTTGTTATCAATGGAGTCCTCCAGGTTCTTGATGAAGATGTTGCCCACACCTGACTTACGAAGTCCTGGGTCTCGCTGGGACCACATGATGCGGATGGGCTGGCCTTTGATCACCTCAAAGTTCATGGTGTCCAGTGCCCGCTCCGCTGGACAGGAGGGGAGAAAGGAGCTAATTAAGGGTATTTTCTTTCCCTGAGCCCTCAACAGCTTAATTGGGAGCTGAGCCAATCAATAAATGAGCCACTGGCTGGGTCTTACTCGAGATAAGAGCTTGAAGGCTCAAGAGGAATAAATAGAATTCATGTGTGTGGCTTCCAGGTAGGATCTCCTTCAACTCTTTTATCATAGTGAAATGAGCATGAATTTCTACCCCCATTTTATAAAAAGACAAACTGAGGCTCAGAAGGGGAAACGATCAGAAGGGTCCCTATGACAAGGGGGGCAGCAGTTTGAGGAAAGTGAAGCTCAGAGGTGCTGGGCAGCAGAGTTGAGATTTGATCCCAAAGAAGATGGCTTTCGGGAAAGTGAACCTCACATCTCTGAGCCCATTTCTACATTTGGAAAGAGATGCTGATGATTATACTACTCAAGGACTTCCCTGGTGGCTCAGTGGGTAAAGAATCCGCCTGCAATACAAAGAGACTCCGGTTCGATCCCTGGGTTGGAAAGATCCCCTGGAGAAGAGCATGGTAACTCACTCCAGTATTCTTGCCTGGAGAACTCCATGGACAGAGGAGCCCAGTGGGCTACAGTCCACGGGGTCATAAAGAATCGGACACAACTGATTGACTAACACACTTTCTACATCTAACAAAGGGAGAGAATATCACCCACCTCCAGCTTGTCAGACAAACTGAAAATTAAACAAGGGGTGGGAATCCCCTGGTGGTCAAGTGACTAAGACTCCGTGCTCACAAATGCAGGGGGCCCTGGTTCCATCCCTGGTCAGGGAACTAAATCCCACATGCAGCAACTAAGAGTTTGCATGCTGCAACTAAGAGATCCCGCATGTTGCAATAAAAACCAGGTGCAGCCAAATAAATCATTTTTTTCAGTGTTAAAAATTAAATAACCTGTGCAAAGCGCCTTGTGCCTAGCTCAAATAAGTATTTGGTAAACAGTAGTATGTCTAAGCACAACAGCATATGCCCATCGTCCTGCCAGGTGGCGTGCTGTCCCCAGCTACAGGGACACTTCAGGTTTCAGAGGCATGGAGGGGAACCATGGCATACTCAGTGGGCAAGTTTGGAAAAGTCTGGGTTTTGCATCTAGTCCTGCCATAAACAGCCAGGAGTAAACTCCTCCTGTCTGGAGCTCAATTTCCCATTCTATTAAATGAGGTTGTACAGGACTTGGTGGAAGACGGCAAGAGACAGTGGCTGGGTGAAGCAGAGCAGAGGGGAAAGCTCCCTGGAATCCGGCTCAGTCACCTGCTGGGAAACCAGCTAAACCTCCCCAGGAAACTCCCAGAGGCGGGAACCTCCCCAGCCTTCCAAGAGCCTCAGAGTAAAGGCGCCCCCTTGTGGACTTGGCTGGGGCAGGCCTCTTTTGGTTACGTCTCCAGTCTTACACCTGCTAGTTACCAGGATTCTTCTTCGGTTAGCACTTACGGAGGGCTTACAATGTACCGCATCACACTGGAACTACTTCCTAGACACAATCCCCATTCCCTCCAAGCTCCTGGGGAACAAGCCTTAGTCCCATTTTACAGAAAAAGAGGCGCCAGGTGTGACGACTTGCTCGAGCTCACACTCTCATAGCAGAACTCCTACAAAACCCAGTGCTCTTAATTTTTCTCCTCTCGGCTCTGAACAGAAGTCAGGACATACCCAGCTGGCAAGCTCTGATCGATCCTATCAGTTCTGAGAAATGGGCTGTGGACTCCAGAGGGGAGGCAGCTTTTCAGGGTTCCCCAAAGTAGAGGCGCCTGATGCAGACAGACCTCGGGGTCCGCTGTCAGGAAAGGCCGCAGGCCGAGGCTGAGCACTCCTGGCTGCCCCACCCACCATCACCTGTGCCTTCCGGGGCATCTTCCTCACCAGGTGGTGTGCATTGCTTTCCTCCTACTCTAGAGGCAGGTGCCACCCCCATTTTGCAGTCAGGTAACTGAACCTCAGAATGACTCATTTGCTCAAGGTCGCACCGTTGCTGGCCTTCTAATCCCAGGTCTGGCTGACCCCTAACTAAGCCCTTGGCTGTTTTCACTCAGCAGCATCACCTCTTTTCTGGAAGATGAAGCACCGGTGAAACAGAGTAGGGGGCACACAAATTGCTAGTTCCTGTCTCAGGGCCCCCCTCCTGCAACTCTGGATCTTAGTTTTCCTGGCTGCAAAATGGAAGGTGCGGAAGTGGCCAGAGATGAAAGCGCGCTGGTGGCTGGGATACAGTCTGTCTGTCCGTCACCGCCCACCCCCCGCCCCACCGCTCCCCTGGGGGCTCACCGTCCGCGGGCTGCTGGAAGTTGATGTAGGCGTAACCCAGCGAGCGGCGCGTGGCCACGTCGCGGCACACGCGGATGGACAGGATGGGACCAGCGGGCGAGAACTTCTCGTAGAGCATGGCCTCGGTCACGTCCGGGTGCAGATCGCCCACGTAGAGCGAGGCGAGCGGGTAGCCCGGGCCGCTGGCGTTCATGGTGGGCGCGCGGCCCCGCGCTCGGCGCCCGCGTGCGCTACCTGGGTGGGACCCGGCAGCGGGGGCGCGCGGGGCAGCGGCGCTCTTCCCACCCACGTCCGCCCCCGGCCTTGACCGCCCCCGCCTTCCGAGCCAATCGCCAGCGCCCTCGGGTCCCGCCCCCGCAGCTGGGGTTCCACGCCCCCGCCAGCCTTCTAGAAGCCCCAGGTGGGGGCATCTCGGCCCCCGCGACGGGAAGCGGGGAGAGCCCTCACCTGGCCCCGGGTAGGGCTCCGGCCCGGCGCCAGCGGCGCGGAGAGGGCGGCACTCTACGGGAAGAGTCCTGGGTTTTGATCCCCATCACGTCTTTGTCCTTCGCCCGTTTCCTCTCTGTAATTTAGAGGATTCCCTCTACACAAGGATGGAAGGCGACCTTGTGCTCTGTGCGTTTTACACACAAACGGGAGAATTACCTGCAGGATGCCGTTTCAAAATGTGGACCTACCCTCCTGAAAGGAGGCTTTCTCTCATCAAGACAGCCTGGGTTTAGCCCCAGCCATCTGGAACCCTCTTGGTGATCTGCTTTTGCGCCCGCACCCCAAGGCACAGGCTGGGGCGGGGCGGGGGGGGGGGGGGGGTCTTGGTTCCTCGGCCAGAGATCAAACTCGTGCCGGGTGCGCTGAAAGCACAGCGGGTCCTTAACCACTGGACGGCCAGGGAATCCCCCGGCTCAGTGATTTGGGCCTGAAGGCTCCACGTGAGAATTCCGGGACACTCCAAGGTCTTTCTCAACCGGAGTTCTTCTGCCAAGAGCCTTTCGTGGGACGTTCCCTGATCATCTTTCAGCGAAGCCAACCCACCTGTGCTCCGCCTCGAAGGTTCACCAAGTCCAACCTCTATGGAAACTGTAGGGACCTAACCCAACAAGGTCGTGGTGGTGGTCCCAAACTAGGCCCCAAGACCCTTCTGTCAGCCTTCGTTTGCAGCCCCCATCTGTGGTGTGGAGTCCTTTTTGAAAATATTGGTCCAACCTACCGTGAAATGATACTTCCCCTGAGCCTGTTTCCTGCTTCAGTAAAACAGGTAGGTTCCCACTGACCTTTGGTTGGGTGCGACAAGTGGACAGCTTGAGAAGCAGGGGCAGGACTGCGTCTTGGCTGTCCCACCTACACTACCAAGGGTCAACCAGTTCTAACTTGGGCTTAAATTATCTTGCGGTCTTTACCCCCTCCTCCATCCTCGTGGGAATGTGGGTATGTTCATCTTTCTGGCTGCACCCCCATGGCTTGCAGGATGTTAGTTTCCTGATCAGGAAGCAAACCTAGGTGCAGTGAGTGAAAACACCCAGTCCTAACCACTGGACTGCCAGGGAATTCCCAAAGTGGATGTTCTGAGACTGGGGCAAACCCCCTGAGGAAACTCAGTGCTGCAGGCTACCTTAGATAATGTTAGGGCAAATAACGGAGCCTGTACAGCCTTGGAGACGACTAGGACTTCTGCTACCATCTCGTTTGGTTACATCTCAGGGTTTTAAAAAAAGTAAGCGGTGGTGGTGTATGAATGGGATGCAAAGTAATAATCCATATCACCAAGTCATCGAAGCCACAGATGAGGATCTAACACATTGATGGTTTGTTGTGGAAGGTAGACAGGCTCTGTGTTCATTCAAGGCAGCTTCTTCCCAACACAACTTCTGGCTCAAAAGGATGAAATGAAGCTGCTGCCTCCTTTTGAAGAGTAAAAAGTGAGAGTCACTCACTCAGTGTCCAACTCTTTGCAACCCCATGGACTATACAGTCCGTGGAATTCTCCAGCCCACAATACCAGAGTAGGTAGCCTTTCCCTTCTCCAGGGGATCTTCCCAATCCAGGGATCGAACCCAGGTATCCTGCATTGCAGGTGGATTCTTTACCAGCTGAGCCACCAGAGAAGCCCAAGAACACTGGAGTGGTAGCCCATCCCTTCTCCAGCAGATCTTCCTGACCCAGGAATTGAACTGAGGTCTCCAGCATTGCAGGCAGATTCTTTACCAACTGGGCTATCTGGTTCAAAAGGATGAAATGAAGCTGCTGCCTTCTTTTGAAGAGTAGTGCCCCAAATAAGTGTGCTCAGAAGTTAGCTAGTTCTGGTGGTGATACAGGTGACGCCACATATCAGTGCATCAGCCAACTAACTGATAAAATTTTTTATTTCACTTTTGAGTTTTTACACTTTTCCTGATTATTCCGTGTAAGGTGGAAACTAGAACTGTTTAAAAGACATACACAAATCTAGTACATCAATAACCGGGGTTTTTTCTTTTTTGCTATACTATTTTCACAACCACGGGTGTGCTTGCTAGGCAATATAACCATCACAGAAGCAAACGTGAGGCAGAATACTGGTGAGGAAAGACAAAGCGTAAGAGAGCTACCAGATATACAGACAGGCTCGTTCCACATTCACTACTGCATTTTCAAGCGGCAAGTATTAACTGCACATTTTTGTTCAGCTAGAAAGGAGAGGTTTTTTTTTTCTTTTTTTCCTTTTGGTTTGTTTGAAATCAGTGCATGAATGTTTCTTTTCTTATTTCAGCAGATGGACAAACAGATGGGACACTACGGCTACGTGGAATGTTCGGGGAGGAAGGTGGAGACTGAGACTGGTAGGCCGGGCTATTCCTGACTCTCCCCATCGCAGTGTTCATGCAACTTCCCTGACATTTGTCTGTGAACTTGACGGGATGAGTACTCTTGGGAGAGCTGGTGACAGGTGCTAACAAGCATTATCAGGGTTGGCTGCAATATAAAGAGAAACCATGGATATTTAAAAATACTTTTTGGAGTCAGATCTTCGTGTGACTGAAGAGCAATCACCATGCTGAGAACTGGAGGAAGACAGAGCTGAAATGTGGGAAGCTCTTTTCAACTCTCTGAAGCAAGGCTGGCTCACCAAAGTGCTCGCCAACATCTCTCATCCCCTTGTGGACCCCCTGTCCCTGCCCATCTAGTACTAAACCATGAATAAAAGGCATAGAGAGAGAGAATGCCCCAAGGAAAAAATATAAGGAAGAAGGAGGACAGAAATTTAGAGACGACTAAAGTCAACAGTCATAAAGGACTGTGGGAAAGAATGTTTAGATTTCAAAATTTTAAAGCCCCGAGCTAGGAAGAACCCAAACACTGAGTACTTTCTCCTCAAGTGAAAGACAATCTCTGCACAACATTATTCTTAAAGGTATTACCCAGGAACAGATAAGGCCATTCATAAGATACACGGCTTTTTTTTTTTCATCTTGAGCTCATGGTTACAGGGAAAACAGATTCCACTACCTAAGCACAAGGTGCCAATCATAAACATGCTGCTACAGGGGAAGGGGCTGGAGTCACAGGTGGTCTATGAGCAGTGGACCTTTGCATGCTGTCATAACCCAGTTATCTGCGACCAAGAATGTTCATTTCTGGCTTCGAGTTTCCTTGGAGGAAGTCACTGTGGCCATCTGTGGTCACGAACTTTTCAGTGGCAACAAGCCCCAACATACCAAGTGTCTAAAAGCCCTCATCAGAATGGGCAGAATCACTAGAAATTACTGTAAAACTCGAATGCCAAACGAGAGGTGACCCACTCCAAGTCCCAGTGTCACAATAGAATCTATAACTTTCTGTACAACTTTACAATGGAACTGTATTTCAGGGACAACTGTTTTGAATCAAATTTAACTTTCCAAAAAGTTACACATAATTCAGATCTATTTTTTTTTTCTACCAGTAAGAGTTCTGCTAAATTACAAAACCCCGTAATCACAGTGTTCAGTTTTGTTTTTTTTTTAAATGAAACACACAGTAATCCTGTCAATGTTAATCAAAATCAAAACTTCAGAATGCCGTGGCATTTATGTGACCAATCTGAATTTTAGATACAAATACCAGCTGTTCATCCCATGGACCATTTTTGCTAGGCTGAGGCTGTGAAACATTGAAAGTCGACGTACGTTTCTTTTTTTTTTTATCGCACAAAGGGATATATGTGGAGGGTACAGAGTGACACTCAAGAGATCGCGAAGCAGGTAGACATTAGTTCTCTCCCTCCCCAGCATCTCCTTCGTCTCCCTGGTTTTCCGACGTCCACAGCTGCAAGAGAAAAACAGAGCTATAAACAAAGCAGGGCTCTGAGACCTCTCTGCGGGGAGGTGGCCCACTCTATATCACCTCATCTCAACTGTTTACAATACTTCTCATATGACTGCAGACAGTGATGGCAAAGGTCAGAACTTCAGCAGGTGCTTATAACCAATTAAAAAAAAATTAATTACACCTACAGGGCACAAATCCTGTCCTGAGTCTCAGGCTACGAGGCAGAGGAACAGGAGCAAGCCATAAGCCCCACCGCCCCGAAGCAGCCACGGAATGGGCAGTACTTACAGTGAGATTGTCCCTGAGCAGCTGCATAATCAGGGTGCTGTCTTTGTAAGACTCTTCATTCAGTGTGTCCAGTTCAGCAATCGCCTCATCAAACGCCTAAAACAAAGAGCCTTTAGCTAAGATGTCACGGGCTCCTTGGAACTAGGTTAGCCCTGTTTTCTTCCTGCTACCAAGTGACTTATCATTTCTCTTCCTGTACAGTATTCCTGGGGAACCTAGCTTATTGTTACCTTGCTTGCTAGTCTTGTCAGTAAACATGTGATACTGGTTTCTAAAGCATCAACCAACCATGACAAAAATTCCTAGCTCAGAACTTTACTGTACCTATCAAGTCAACAAGTATTACTCATTCTAAATGAATTCACATGGTATTTGAATTACCAAAGACATTTCTAGTAATCCCTCCCCCTTTTTCATTAAGCGGAAAAACAAAAGGTTTAGATAGAGGAGATAAATGGAGAACAGAAGTTCACATCACTATCCTAACTTCAACTAAGTGATGGAACTCTGAACATTCATTTCACACAATTTTTGCCAATTAAAAAAATGTCAAGGACTGTGCATATTGAAAGATGACAAAAACATGTAGAAAAGGCAGTTTTCTACCCAAAGGAGACAAGACATAATTCAGGACACAAAGAAACAAGATCTGACTTCCCTCTCTACACCTCCTGCCTCAGTACAAAGACGACACTGCGGAGCAGAGGTCTACAGCCCAGAGCGTGATGAGAGCAGCAAAGTGCCCCCTCCCTGGCCTGTCTACCACCTCCACCCCGAAAAGGAAACCGATCTCAAACGCCAGTCAGCACAGGCACTGAGAAGTCCTCAAGAAGCAAGAGATCTGTATTGAGTCCATCTTTTATGGAGTCAATATAGATGGTTTCTCCTACCCCCAGAAAAATCTTCACAGAAGTCCAAAACAATGAGTTACGTTCGGGTAATTTTACAACAAGGTTCTAGAAAGCATGAGCATTTTTACTATCAGAAACCCCAGAAGGTCTTTCTCACCGTTTTTGCCAGGCTGCAAGCCTTTTCAGGAGAGTTTAGAATCTCATAATAAAAGACGGAGAAATTAAGTGCCAGCCCCAGTCGAATGGGGTGTGTAGGCTGCATTTCTTTCTTACTAATTTCAAATGCTTCTTGGTAAGCCTGCTGGGAGTTCGACACAGTGGCTATAAGAAAGAGAAAAAACATGAAAGGGTGGGTCTTACGTAAGGTTGCATTGTACGCTGGATCCACTACCAAATTATTTTGCCAAACTAGGCTGGAGCAAATGTGCTATCAAATATCTCTACTATCCGATTAATAATCACCTGTTAAAATGTACTCTGAGTACTGTATGAAATGCTTGGAGGGAAAACAAAGACAGTGATGACAAAGTCTACAAAAGCAATTAGGAAATACAGGAATAACCCTGAACAAGATGGAACATGGAAAGCAATGTGCTCTAATGGAAAGATTGTGGACTTCAGAGTCAAGACGCGAAACTGGAATGAATTCCCAACTCTTAATTGTGTGGTTTGGGCTGAGTGAAAACCTCTGGGAATGCTGGTGTCCTCATCAGAAAAAAAGGACAGACTCCCACCTACACTCCTAGAGTTGTATGAGGAATAAATGAGACACACAGGAGGCACTTAATAAAGCAGAGCCACAACCACCATTACACTAACACACGCATATGACAAAAGAGATGCACCTCTCTCCACCATGGCAGTTTTACTCTATCAAACATTTTAAAGTTTCACAGCTAAGACAGCTACCAAACAATCCTTAAAATAAAGATCTTTTCAAATGCACTGCTGCCCCAGACTTTTAATACCCCCATGCTTGTCCCTCAGATGTATCTGTCAACCCCATGACCCTGCTCAGGAGCTTCCCGGGTGGCACGAGCAGTAAAGAGCCTCCCTGCTAATTAATGGAGGAGACCCAAGAGACCCAGGTTGGATCCCTGGGTCAGGAAGATCCCCCAGGGGAGGAAATGGCAACCCACTCTAGTGTTCTTGCCTGAAAAATCCCATGAACAGAGGAGCCTGGCGGGCTACAGTCCATGGCGTCACGAAGAGTCGGACACGACAGAGCAGCTGAGCACATGCGACCCTGTTTGTCACTGGTCAGCACAATGCTGTGGCTCTTTACACTCTGACTCCAGACCAAGCAAAAACTCAAAATGACTATGCAGATGGTCTCTGCTACTGACAAAATTCCTCAAAAAAAAAGAGAAGAAAGAAAAGAAAAAGAAGTTACTTACTTTGTTTATTGTCTCCAGATGCCACCTCAGAAAGATATCTAAAATAATCGCCTTTCATTTTCAAGTAGAACACCTTACTTTCTGGTTGTGTAGCATTGGGAATAAGGTATTTATCCAACAGCTCCTAAAAAATGATCCACATTCTGTTAAGAATCTGGAAATATTACTTACAAGATGTTAAAACTATGTTTGAGATTTGAGATGCTACCACTTCTAAATAATTGGGGTGGGGGGGTGATTACAAAATACATGATTTTCATCCAAAGGTTTTAAATAGTTTTTAGCCCAGGTCATAACAGATGCCAGAATCCATTAAAATCCACTTTGACGGCCCAATAAAGGGGTGAAGTACAGCCAGACAATGGCATGCCACAGGCATTAAAAATGATGAGGCAGAACTACGGTGGTAACGGGCAAAGGCTCTCCAAAAGAAGTCTGAGTGGGGAGAAAGAAAAACGGGTAATAAATACCAAGTGAATCCTACTTTAATATTAAAACAGATATATGCACATGCATATAAATACCTAAGGGAAAAATCTAGAAGGATATTTATCAAGATGTTAACAATGGTTCTCTAAGTAATAGTATTAGAAGTGATTTTAAAATTTTCTTATTTATACTCTTCTGCCTTGTGCTTAAAAAAAAAAATCGTATTAATTCTGTTATTAAATAAAAAAAAAAATCTTTCCACTTCAGAAGAAAAAGGGTGATAGTAGGGAGAAATTCCAAGAACTAACTTTAGAATCGCTCAGACCTGGGTAAAAATCCCTCCTCTGCTGCTTACCATCTGTATGACCCTGGACAAAGGACCTGATCGCCCTGATCCTGTTTCCTCAGCTACACAAGGGGAAGCCCAACAGCCACCTCCTAGTGCAGTTACGAGGATAAATCAGTCAGTGTTCACAGAGTGCTTAGCACGCCTCCTGGCACTAGTAAGCACTCCAAAAGGAGCTAAGACTATTATTAATAATAAATTCCTTTAAACATTTATGCTTACAACAAAAGCAGTTGTGAAGGAGTCCACGCTTCGTATACAGAGCAATATTTTCGAAGAGTTGTTTTAGAATGTGGCATCCTGAAAAACTGGTTAACAGGCAGTAAGTACCATGCTTTTCTTCACATTCTTTCAGATGCTCGTAAAAGCTGGTCTACCGTTCAGGAATTAGGGAACTTTCTTGGCTTGGGAGTGCATGCCATACTTCATCTGAGTACCAGATGTACCTAACATTTGGGAATTAGCGCACCATTAACAAACCCCCAAGTGACCGACAGGCAACAAATTTAGCCACGACACTCTTACACCACGAGTCTAACCAAAAAAAATAAATAAACAGCAGCTTGATGCAAAAGCTTAGCAGTAAGGGGGACCGAATCAATCAAAGTGAGAGGATGCGGGGGCGGGGGGCAGTAGTCGTTTTAATAATCTGTGCAGGCAGACAGGGTGCGACTCCTTATGGGTTAGACATGAGGAGTCCTGCCTGATGGCTAACGAGCTCTGTACTGCTTTTCAAAAGAAAGGTGTCAAGGGCAGTAACTCGGAAAGGCAGCCAGCAGGGGAGGAGGGAGATCCCCAAGGGTGAATTCCTCTTCCCTTCAGAGCAGCCCTCACCATTCACTTTTAACTGATTTCACCTGGAAGAAAAAGAAAGTTCCCAGTGGGCTCAGGACGTGAGGGAAAGACAGTGTGATCATGATTTGCTCTACGGTATGAGGCCCTCCCACCCACACCCAGGTGACGGCTCGAGGGAAAGCAGCGAGCAATGTCCAACTCAGGTTCATATGAAATCACGGCAGGGGAAAATCCCCATACCACTTGTGACTTGCCTTTGGAACGAAGGCCCAAACTGATGGACAGGGCTAACTTACAAAACTACCACTGTGCAGGGGCCAGGGAGCAGCTGAGAGACAGGCCAGCTTTTGGCTCCCCCTCCCCTCCTGGAGAGGACACCGCCGCCAGAGTACACAGAGAACAGCCTCTCTGCGGCGGCACCTCTCGAAAACGCTGCCTCTCGGCCCTCAACTTCTAAAGAAAAGATGGAGCGATGCTGAGCAAACGTTCCCGTTTTCCACAGGTCTTTGGAAGAGAGAGGAAAATATCCCACAAGTGACGAGCAACCTCTGATCAGTTTAAGAGCTAAGGGGGAAGAAAAAAAAATCACATCGTGTGCTTAAAACTTAGTTGCAAATGGTTTGCGGCTTCCCAGTACATTCAGACACCTTTCTCTCAAGAGCTGTTTGAGAGCTGGCATCTGTTCGTGAAATGAATACTATTAGGAGGTGTTCTTAAGAACAGGAGCCCTGGCCTCTTACCAGCACGTCATTGCAGATGTCCTGCAGCTCGGCCTCGATCTTCTCGCGGTACTCTTTGCCCATCTGCTGCTTCTTCTCGTTCCTCTCGGTTTTCTGTTCGATGCTGGAGATGACACGCCAGGACGAACGGCGGGCGCCGACCACATTCTTGTAGGCGACGGACAGCAGGTTTCTCTCCTCGTTGGAAAGCTCGTGGCCCTGCTCCGTGACCGCCTTCATGGCTGCAGCCATGTCATCGTAGCGCTCGGCCTGCTCGGCGAGCTTGGCTTTCTGTACCAGCTCACTTTTATCCATGTTCATTCCCTAAAACGAGAGGGAGAGAGAAAGTGAACATCAGGCTTCGAGGCCCAGGAGGCGCATATGTGCCAATCTCTGTCCAACCCATCTGGGAGGAAACACAGCTAAATGGGAAATGTCTATTTCCAAACGCCTCTGGTAATACTTGAGCAGGAGCACCCACCGGGTTAGGAACTTTGCTAAAAAGGTGTTTTTACTTTTTAGCCATTTAACCTTCACAGCAGTCCTACAGGTACATCTGTTTCCAACACTCCCGTCCCCCTCCACGAGGTGAAGAAGTAGAGGTTCGCAGGCGCCAACTGCTGTGTCCAGGGCAGCACAGCCAGGAGAGAGCAGAGAGCCAGAACTGAAACTCACACCTATCTCTCGAGCTGTTTTCCTCCACTTTCCTAATCTGCCTCCTCAATGCCGGAGATGGCGCGATTCTTTAGAAGCTTATGTTAAACATACAGCCTTTTCTTCTTTCAAGAAATATCTGGTTTTCACCAAATTTGTTTTTCCCCATACTATAGAGGAAAACACCATGTGATGATTGTTTCATCAACCTTAAAGCAAAAGACAGGACTTTCAGTGTTATATTTGGCAGTGCCCATCAAGTGGTAGGTACCTTAAACACACAAGCCATTTTTATCCCATCTTCTGCAAAGTGCTAACTTTGGTACAAGGACATACAGTCCACGACAGCAGATTTGGCTCAACCTTGCAACAGCTCAGCTGCTTACAAGAAACATGACCTTGGTCAAATCACTCAGCTTCTGAGAACTTCCGTTTGCTAACTGGAGAGGAAGAACACCGCCAACTCTCTGGGGGCCGCTGTGAGGGACAAGTGGCCTCGTCTGTGTGAGGGCACCGTGGAAAGCCCAGGGCAGCGGTTCCCAACCTTTCTGGCACCAGGAACTGATTTCGTGGAAGACAATTTTTCCACCAACCGGGGGTGGGGGTGGGATGGTTTCAAGATGATTCAAGCACATTACGCTTATCGTGCACTTTATGTCTAACCTGACGCCACCGCTGATCTGCCAGGAGGTCCCAGGCCATGGCCTGGAGGTCAGGGACCCCTGGTCGAGAGCATTATATACAAATACCAGGCACCAACTCTGTACACGGTACAGACTGCGAGAGACCTGGGTGTATTCACCAAGACGCACAGCAACAGAGATGTGAACCGTAATTGAGTTTGTTTAAAAGTATTCCTGAAACAGACAAAAATTTTGGTGATTTCAGCTTTTCATTTTCTCAAACCCTCTATACAGCAATCAGTGAATACCTCTTTAAAATGATTCACCTCACCTCAGTCAATTCCCAACTATACTCATCACCATTTCGGGAATTCCCTGGGGGCCCAGTGGTTAGGACTCTGCTCTCTCATTGCCAAGGGCGTGGATTTGATCCCTGCAAGCCTCAAGGCAAGGCCAAAAAAAAAAAAAGGCAAAAATAACCACCATTGCTGCTAAGTCACTTCAGTTGTGTCTGACTCTGTGCGACCCCATAGACGGCACCCCACCAGGCTCCCCCGTCCCAGGGATTCTCCAGGCAAGAACACTGGAGTGGGTTGCCATTTCCTTCTCCAATGCATGCAAGTGAAAAGTGAAAGGGAAGTCGCTCAGTCATGTCCGACTCTTCGCGACCCCATGGACTGCAGCCCACCAGGCTCCCCTGTCCCTGGGATTTTCCAGGCAAGAGTACTGGAGTGGGGTGCCATTGCCTTCTCCAACCACCATTAATATAATGCAATAATTTCTGGATAACATGTAGCTAAAAAAAATATTTATTAACCAATAAGAGTTTTATGCACTGCTGGTTTAAATTTCAATTGTATTCACCTATTCCACAGTGTTAACATACACTAACATCTTGAGGTGGAGTATTTTATTTTAAACAGTGGTGGGAATACCAGTGCTTTTTAAACAAATGCTCTCATTACTTTATACATCATATCACAATTTAAGACTGTGGTTTTGCCTTCACAGCCATTTCTGTATTTTCAAGAGAGAAATTCTACAGACAAGACTCTACCACATGAAAAGGTCTTATTAAATGAAGGACAATTTTAAGATACACCCTAAATGTAGACAATTTAGAAAGAGTTGGTGCTCCAGTTCAGGACTGTGAGTTTTCTCCCCACCTCTTTTTATCTAAGTTCTATTAAGAGTTGTGTCCTATGTAAGACTTGCTGACTCGAATCTTACACTCTAAGGCAAGTCTCACCTTGACCTGTCTGACATCTTCACCCACATCACTAGAATAAGCCTACAGCAGAGGTAATAATTCATCTGCTCACCTACATCTCCCAGCAACCCCCCTGCACTTAGGAGGGGTCATATGGTTCATTCTGTTCAATAAGGATAAAAGATGCTACTTCCAGGTGTTGAAACTGCAAAAAGCCACACGAGGCTCTCTTCCCTTACAGCAGCCATGTCACCTAGATGGTGCTGTCCCAGAACCGCAGTTTCTACAGCCTGCGTCCCCGAGTGACTGAGCAGTGCAGAGACGCCTGCAGGCCCGCAGTGAACATGCAGGGTGAAAAGCCAACACACCCTTGTTGGCTGAAGCCATTTAGACACTGGGGCTGTTTGTTACGGCAACACAACTTAGTCTACTCTGATACACGTGCATCACAGGTACACTAGTCATCCTCTTAAAATTACATACTTTCTCCATCTTTACCATTAGACAACCCTACTTCACAGTCCCTAAAGGTAAGAGGCAGAGGGAAGCCAAGTTTTAATAAACTTTTAAGAAATTTTCCAGTCTGTACACTAATTCAGAGTTAGAAGTTACTTAGTATAAACAGCACCTGTGCAACTCTACCCAGGAACAATTCCAATTAATAACAGTCCTGGCCAAAGCCAATTCAAAGTGAAGCCATCCCATGGAGTTATTACAAAAGAGTGATTAAAAAAATACAAGTAGCACTGCTAAAGGATACTGTGATACTCCTCGGCCTACTAGGCTCCTTAATTAAGGTCCCCTCACGCCCCACTTCTTCTCTTCCCAAACATTAAAAGTTCAACCATACCTCTCCAAAGAATCCTGACTACTCCCTGAGACCTCCCAAATGTACACGCCCTATTTCTCAAAATAAAATGTGGCCTTTTTGGCTTGGAGTCGACTATTTCAGGCTTCTTTGGGATCCCTGCAAGAGCTCTTAGAGATGGAGAACCATTATGATACGGTAAAATTGAATGCATGCCTTAAAAAACGTATCCATCTATTTAAAAATTTCTTACCTACAACCCCTGCCCCCAACTTACAACAAACAAAATCCATAGCTAAATGTCTGATGCCTACTGCTTACATAACTTGTGCTTATATAACAAGGATTTTGAAGCAGCTAGACCAATTTCAACAGGAAATGGGTTACACAACACCCAGCAGTTTGGAGGAAGGCAGCAGACAAGGGAGAAATGAAATTGTTCCTATTTGTGCACCCTAATAAACCTCCTATATCCATCATCTGTCCCTAGTCCCACTGCCTTCAGTCTTCCATTTTCTTTAACCCCCTTCATATCTGCTATCAGATCCATTTTAAAGCTCTGATCAAGTCACTCTCTGCTCAAAATTCTTTAAAGTTCCCAACTACCGCCAGTAAAGTCAGATTTCCTCCCTTGTTAGTGTAGGCTTTCCAAGCTATCTTCCCAGACTTTGGCCCAAATAGGCCTTCTACACAGTAGGTGCTTCTGTCAAAATGCTTTTCTTCCACATGCTTTTTGGTCTTTGCTCAACCAGCACTCCCTCTACCTGGAATAGCCTTTCCCATTTATTCTGCATTTAAAATTCTTCAGAGCATGGCTCAAATGACACTCCCTCCATGAAACCTTTCTTAAGCTGCTTAACCTAAGCTGTCTAATAAGACTGCCCAGGCCACATGTTAAAATTGTACTGTTTTGGATTTATGGAGTTAATTTTTTTTAATTACTAAAATTAATTTCATCTTTCCCCCTCACATTTTAAAGGTAGCTACCAGATTAATTTTAAACTACATGGGACTCACATTCTATGTCTACTGGACAGCACTGCTCTAAGCTGAAAACAGTCTCACAAAGCGTTTCATCCACACTTCTCTTTAATGTCTTATCGTGTTTCTTCGGTACTAAAATTATTTGTCTACACCCCTTAAGTCCCCTCCCACACTACAAACCCCTTTAGGGCACACCCCCCCGCAGCACCTTGTGGAGAATCGGCATGAACAAATGTTCACTGAATGAAGGAACAGATCCTAAAACGGCAAATCTGGTAGAGTTCTGTCTCTTCTCAAGTAATTCAAAGCACCTATTCTTCACAAGCACATTAGATCCTCATTACATCCACACCTCACTCCATATGCTCCTGACTCCAAAACCCCCCTCAGTCATGCCCTCTTACTCAGGAACTTCTGAGGACTCTCTTCTGGCTCCCTTCTGACTCTCTTCTCTACTCCATCCAGCTGAAATTCTTACCTGGCTTGCAAAGTCCTTCATAACTTGGATCCTCTGTACCTGTTTTTCATCCAATGTTCTCCAACATGTACCTTTCTCGCAGGCTGGACATCACCAAATACCCTTAAATGTCAGGCTTAAACATGTCTGAAATTACTTCTGTAGTTCCCTATTTACTTCTTGCTGAGGCAAATTCTATCCATCCATGTAGGGCTACAAAGCCTTCCCTGACTACCGTAGTCCCCACTGACCTACCCAGACTATGGATTCAAACACACTGTAGCCTTACATAGTCCATGCTGCTCTAGGTCTCCGTTCTATACCTTCTACGGTCCAGGTGATGAGTGGTGAACCATGTACAGCGTGTCACATGTATGTCTTCCGAAGATAAGCTTCGCATTTCTTTCTCATCTAATGCCTAAAACTCTGCCAAGAACAAAACTAATACTCAAGTATCTGTGCATTTTTTCACCACGTCATTACTGGGAGACTACTTGTATGTGGTGTGCAGAGAGGCTTCCGTGTGAGAGCAGGGGCTGACACATGGCCTTGTCAGTTCAGTTCAGTCTCTCAGTCGTGTCCGGCTCTGCGACCCCATGGACTGCAGCACGCCAGGGTTCCCTGTCCTTCACCAACTCCTGAAGCTTGCTCAAACTCATGACCATCGAATCAGTGATGCCATCCAACCATCTCCTTCTCTGTCATCCCCTTCTCCTGCCTTCAATCTTTCCCAGCATTGGCGGCTTTTCCAATAAGTCTGTTCTTCACATCAGGTGGCCAAACTACCAGAGCTTCAGCATCAGTCTTTCCAATGAATATTCAGGACTGATTTCCTTTAGGACTGACTAGGTTTGATCTCTTTGCCGTCCAAGGGACTCTTAAGAATCTTCTCCAACACCAAAGTTCAAAAGCATCAATTCTTCGGTGCTCAGCTTTCTTTATGGTCCAATTCTCACATCCATACATGACTATTGGAAAAAACATAACTTTGCCTAAATGGACCTTTGTCGGCGAAATAATGTCTCTACTTTTTATTATGCTGTCTAAGTTGGTCATAGCTTTTCTTCCAAGGAGCAAGGATCTTTTAACTTCACGGCTGCAGTCACCATCTCCAGTGATTTTGGAACCCAAGAAAATAAAGTCTGTCACTGTTTCCATTGTTTCCCCATCTATCTGCCATGAAGTGATGGGACCAGATGCCATGATCTTCGTTATCTGAATGTTGAGCTTTAAGCCAGCTTTTTCACTCTCCTCTTTCACTTTCATCAAGAGACTCTTTAGTTTCTCTTCACTTTCTGCCTTAAGAGTGGTGTCATCCACATATCTGAGGTTATTGATATTCCTCCCAGCAATCTTGATTCCAGCTTGTGTTTCATCCAGCCCAGCGTTTCACATGATGTACTCTGCAAATAAATTAAATAAGCAGGGTGACAATATATAGCTTGGATGGACTCCTTTCTCAACTTGGAACCAGTCCATTGATCCATGTCCAATTCTAACTGTTGCTTCTTCACCGGCATGCAGATTTCTCAGGAGGCAGGTCAGGTGGTCTAGTATTCCCATTTCTTGAAGAATTTTACAGTTTGCTATGATCCACACAAAGGCTTTGGCATAGTCAATAAAACAGAAGTAGATGTTCTTCTGGAACTCTCTTGTTTTTTCGATGATCCAACGGATGTTGGCAATTTGATCTCTGGTTCCCCTGCCTTTTCTAAATCCAGCATGAATATCTGGAAGTTCTCAGTTCATGTACCGTTGAAGCCTGGCTTGGAGAAATTTGAGCAAAACTCTGCTAGCGTGTGAGATGAGTGCAAGTGTGTGGTAGTTTGAACATTCTTTAGCATTGCCTTTCTTTGGGACTGGAATGAAAACTGACCTTTTCCAGTCCTGTGGCCACTGGTGAGTTTTCCAAATTTGCCAGCATACTGAGTGCAGCACTTTTCACAGCGTTACTTTTTAGGATTTGAAACAGCTCAGCTGGAATTCCATCACCTCCACTAACTTTGTCCGTAGTGATGCATTCCAGTGAGTGATCACCCCATCGTGGTTATCTTGGTCATTAAGATCTTTTTAGTACAGTTCTTCTGTGTATTCTTGCCACCTCTTCTTAGTATCTTCTGCTTCTTTTAGGTCCATACCATTTCTGTCCCTTATTGTGCCCATCTTTGAATGAAATGTACACAGCCTTGTCAGCTTAGTCAAACTCAGTCATCCAATTCCTGAACTGTTGCCCTAACAGCAGCTTCCTCGGTGCGGAACAGCTATGCCCGTGAAAAAGACAGATGAGGAATTAAATAAATGTGGAAATCTTTTTAAAAAAGTACACAGGGCAAAACAAATTGGAAGTAGTGTGATTCCTCTAATAGTATCAATACATCACCATTGGCCCACAAATGTGAGCCTGGAATTAAAAAAAAGAAAAATAAAGGAGCCATGAGAAGGAAAAACAAGTCTAGATTAATCTTGTACAGGAAGAGAGTATGTTTCAATGTTCACATTCCTAGATAAGACTCCACCCTTCAATGTCCTGAAAAATGGGACACACTCCTTAACTGTAACACTTTCATTCACTAGTTCCTGATTTCCTTAGGAGGTGCCAGTGAAAGTGAAGTGAAGTCACTCAGTCGTGTCTCTTTGCGACCCTATGGACTGTAGCCCACCAGGCTCCTCCATTCATGGAATTTTCTAGGCAAGAGTACTCGGAGTGGGGTGCCATTTCTTTCTCCAGAGGATCTTCCCGACCCAGGGATCAAACCCAGGTCTCCCGCATTGCAGGCAGATGCTGCAATGCAGATGCAGGCAGATGCAGACGGTAAGTCTGAGCCACCAGGGAATCCCAGGTGCCAGTAGTCATGGTTTATATATCAGGACCTACCATTCCCCTGGTGAGACTTTCGAATCAAGGATCCACCAAGGAAAACACTAGCAAGAGAGCCTTTATTTGCTTGTAAAAAGCCTTAAAAGCCCACAGTCTCCTCATCAGGCCTGCCTGGCACTAAAGCAGAGTCAAGACACCAGAGTGGACAGGAAGCCGCAGACACATGTCAGAGCAGAGGTCTCAAGCACCCGTTTCCCCACCTCTTCTCAGCCACTGCAGGCCGCACTCTAGAGGACTGGGGAGCACTGGCTGATTAAACCAGCAACTGCTCAGTGAAGAAGGGGAAACTGTCTTACGTAGCCAACAGGGGAATGGCTAAAAAGACATAATTGGTATAAGATTACATGGCCATCAAAGAAGGGATCTCATGTCATAGATTTGTTAAAGAGTTGTAATGGGGGGGTAAGTTTACAACAGTCTTCCATTTTGTAAAATGTCCCCTAAAGAATATGATGAAGAATAATTCTAAAGGTGCCCATGAAACAACAGGATTTCCCTCGAATAAATGAAAACCTAAATAGACAGTAAACGCTGAAACAAAAGTATAAATGAATCAACCTAGCCCTTCTATCTGGATTCTTTGCCTAGGGGACTTTCCAAGAATAAGAAAGGAAAAAAAATTAAAAACGACTATTCATTGCTAGTATCCAAAAAAAAAAAAGGCACTCCAAAGGACCTTATGGAATGTGGGTTTTAGAAGTATTAGCTTTCAGCTATGTTTTGTTTTCAAGGAAAAGAAAATGCCCAATTCTAAAATTCTGAGGTTTTGAGTTTAGCAATTTGCTAGAAATTTAAAATGAGGATTCCATTATCAGGTGTCAGGATTACCGAGGGCTTCCCTGATGGCTCAGCTGGTAAAGAATCCGCCTGCAATGTGGGAGACCTGCATTCGATCCGTGGGTTGGAAAGATCCCTTAGAGAAAGGCTACCCACTCCAGTATTCTGGCCTGGAGAGTAGGATGTGACTGAACGACTTTCATTTCACAGGATTACCGAAGTTCCAGCGTTAAAACCCATGTGAGTGGGATCTGTTTCTAGGAAAGCCCTACACACAACACATCTGGGCTTCTAAAGAGAAATCAGGTGACTTTAAATTTAATGTCTCTGAATCTCAGTTTCCTCACATGTTTAAAGGAAACACTAATAGCTATCAAAAAAAAAAACCATGTACATAAAAATGCCTAGACAGTGCTGGCCAAAGTGGAGGCTCATGAATAGGCCTACACTCTTAAAGTTACTTCACAAAAACATAATGTACATAAGTTAGTATGTGTTGCAATAACTGCAAATGAAAAAAGAAAAAACTACCAGTATTTCCAAGAACTCTTTCTCGGAGTTCAGTATAGTATGGTTCTCCCCTGCGAGAGCTGACACTCCCAGGGCAGAACATGAGAAGGGAGCACACAAGCATCTCCTTGAGGAAGCAACCAGGTAGAAAGGGAGGAGGTTTAGTTGTAAAGAGGCTGGGTCCTTCCTGGTTTTATGGTTTGGAGGGGTTCTGAGAGAAAAAGGGGGCTCTAGGCAGAGACAAGAAACACAGATGTACGAATAAAATGCATTTGTTTCTAGATGCAAAAGAAATCACAGGCCAAAGTAGAGAGGAAATGAGAAAAGGTAGAATCTGGAGATCCCAGCATCACTGACACAAAGGACACGAATCTGAGTGAACTCCGGGAGAGAGCGGAGGACAGCAAAGCCTGGTGTGCTGCAGTCCATGGGGTCATGAAGAGTTGGACCTGACTAAGCAACTGAACAACAAAGAAATTTGGAGAGAGGAAACTGACAGGAGCACCCTAAAAATCTATGCTAGAAGGTTCCATGGGGTAAGGAACTGACAGTAAATTCTGAATAGCATTCACTGACGTACCATCCCAGACACAGCATCCACACCACCGTCAAGTCAAAGTCACAGTTCTGGAGTCACTGCTGGCGGAGAAACAGATGCCAGGGGACTGTGGGAGGGACCGAGAGCGCCAGTGGGCCCAGGTGTTTGGTGGGTGTCACCCAGGAAAAAATGAAGTACTCCTGGCTCTTAAAGATTTTAACTGCTCACTGAAAAACACCCGCTCTAAAAACAGGTCTGTGTGCCATTCTACACACAAAATTCTGAGTCCTGTAACAAATTTAATTCCATTCACACGCTTACAGGCTCTTTGTTAGAAAATGAAACACAGCATGTCTAAAATACAAAGGCGATAGCTCTGATATCCAGCCAACACTGAATTATGGAGAGAAATATCACTTCTATTTCAAAATTTGTTCCTTCTTTCATATCAGTTGTTGAATATCACTGCTAATTATGTCCAATTAGCCAGAATCAAACTTAAAACAATCAAGGTGCTATACCAAGGTCATACAATGTGAATCAATAGCAGACAGGACAATAAACTGATCTCTTGGCTTGAAGTGATCAATAAGATAGAATAAAATTTTTTTAATGTGCTAATTCTGATTCAGAAAGATAACCAATTCGTCAACCATGTGAATAGGGTTCAAACGCTCTGGGCCCACCAACACAATAGAACCACACAGTCCAATTTACCAGTTCCAACTACATAGGTTAGCTGACCTCTGTGAAGTCTGTTTTCTCACGCATAAAATAAGCAAATCTACCTTAGAAGGTTCTTGTAAGGGGTAAATTAGTTCACAATGCAAAACATTTAGCAGTCTCCGTAAGCACTAAAATGGCAGCAACAGTATATTCCACACAGAAGTCAATAAATGGTCAGCCAGTGAAGGGACACTTACTTACACACCTCATTTCTTTTCAATCCATATGGCTTTCTTCAAGACTTTTAAGAGGAAGGTACATGTTAACTTACCCATGCCTACTTCTAAGATAGCATTTATCAGAATCTAGAGAAATGTCTTTGTTGGCTCCCACACTGGACTGTGAGCTTAAGATGGGAATCCAGACTTCCATCTCTGGGCGCCCAACACGTGCATGATGCCTGGCACGATGCATGTGAAACTATCTGACCAACCGATGCAGCTTTTTAAAGAAGTAAACAAGGCTGCTATTTCCTATGTGGAGAGAGGTAAGCAGACCACATATGGCTATAAAATACAGAGTACATTTATATGCTGTCTTAAGAGTGCTCTTTGAAAAGAGCCATCTCAGCTCCAACCAGGAGACCGCAGTACACTTTCTGACCAATCATTTCTCAGGTACCCCTTTTTCTATTTATAGGTCCATACTGAGTTCCAAAAGCCCTTTGACTCCTCTCTTCAGAAGTCCAAACGATTAGCTATACAAAAAGCCACACCAGCTTATTAGTAAATAATAACAAGATATCCCTCCTTTATGGTCTGCCTCAATGTGCAAACAGGTTGTATCAACTCCTTTCATCTCAAGTATCCTAAAGGGGTAGGCGTCACCGTCCCAGTAACCTGTCCTGGGTCCCACAGGTGTACTTGGCACATGCTCTTTCCTCTGTGTAGCACCATCTCCTAAAGATCAATTATGATTCTGAATGATTACTGAAGGAAGAGAGAACACTTTTTCAACGAACCACACAAAGTTATCAGTGAGGTCTGAGAACTTGCCTTAATTTACGTAGCTTTAAAAATCAAAATCAAACTAGCAGTTCAAACAGCATATGCCAAAAGCTCATCAGGCTTTCAGGTGAGGTTTGTGGGCAAACAGTAACAAATGGCAAGGACTCACTTCGACTTTATTGTCTCCTCCAATCTCTGCCCAGGTCAAGGCTATTCAGAAATAACTTTTTATTGTTGGATCTCTTAGGGAAAACAATAAAATAAACTAACTAGTACAGGAAAAAACTTATGTAACAGAGGGCTGGCCAGATTATAAAAAAGTCACCTTACTAACCTACAGTCTGCTAGAAATGCCTTCATCTTGAGGCCATCAATCGATTTCATCTCATTTTAACAGAAACACATAATTATGCTTATGTTAGAATATCTTTTAGCAGAGAAAGCAGAAGAGTGGCTGACTTTCAACATCCACGTGACAAAACAGAAAGTACTTTCGTCCGTTTCCCCCCCTAAGCAGTCTCTTCAGAAAAATTCCCTCAGAATCCAGCTCTGTCAGTTTCTCCATCAGGACACAGAAGACTAGAACCTATTTGTGGGGAGACAAAGATGGTTCTAAAACTTAAAAATTGCTATTATACAACCAATTTCTTGCCTCCTAGCTAGTGAGAATTGTCACCTCTCCCTAGAAAAACACAGGAACCTAGGAACTTAAATTCCCTTACAAGTTAATTTAGTTCATTCTCTAAGGTACCCTCATTTAAAGGAAAATGTCTTAGTTTGACGCCACTGAAGGAGCAGGCAGCACAAAAGGATGTTCTAATTTAGAATTCTTTTTCTATTTATGGACATATAACAGATATTTGGTCCTGACCAAATTCTATCAGAACCACCTAGGATTGGATAAATCGGTATGCCATGAAGGGATTGGTGAATTTTCTCCCTAGTATCAAGCAAATACTAGAAAAACTGGATTTTTCAGAAGCTTCCTTCCTAAAGCACACCAGCAGTTATCTTCCCTGCGTTCCTCAATAAATATACTCCCCCCCCCGCAATAAATTATATTTTCAAAAGTAGCTAAAATTCTCGTCCAAACCCATTTACTTGAATAAGATACATGTAAAGAAAAATTAACTACTACATGGTGTTCACATGAAAGATATACTGGTGCTGTTTCTACCACAAGTAGAAATCTATCATTAGAGTCAGACTGCCTGGGTTTGATTCCCGGCTCTGGCACTTACCCAGTGCTGTGTGTGTGTATGCCTCCAGGAAAATTATTTAACGTCTCTGTGCCTCAGTTTCCTCAACTAAAATGGAGCTAGCAGTACTTACCTGTCATAGATTGTTATGAAGACTTAGTTAATATGTGTAGAGTGCTCAGAACAAAGCTTGGCACATATAAATAACAGCTATTATTATTATTACAGCTTGATACTACCTCATCAGTTGATGAATAAAGATTGGATGGACTCTCTATGTGCCTATGCATTAGAGCACATATGCATGTGTCTTATCTATATATATGTATACTCACAAATATAGTCAAATAACATTTATTAAACAGCAGGTATATTTCACACCCTTATTTTAATTACTGAGTTTGTCACAATAATACATCAAAGACTATTACCATTTGCACTGACCAATGAGAAAATTGACTCAGAAAGACTGAAGATGCTCCACAAACCGTACCAGTTTTTGTTTTTTTTTAAAGCAACATGTATACAAAGTAACATTGGGTCTCATCAGAATGCAACCAAGGGGGGAAAAGCCCTAAACAGTGAACTCTGTGATTAAAACACAAAAGCTTATATTTAACAGTTTACAGTTTGTAAAAAGGTCTCTTGACAAGCCTGGAGATAGAGAAACCAGGGACCAGAGATTTAGCAGAACACTGAAGATCACACAACTAGAAAATGCTGCAAGGAAGGGTGGAATCAAATTTATCTGACTCCGAATCCAGTGCTCTTTCTGCTTCCACACCCACAGCCAAATGGGTAAAACACACTATTTGCAGTGGCCCAAATCTCTGGAGACTCTGCCTCAAGAACTAGCACTATGGGAATGTGCTCAGCCTGGCTCTCTGGAGGCTGCCTCCCCAGTCTATAGAGCTCTGATTCTAAAATGGCTCCAACCTAACACAAGCACTGCCTGATGGGAAATGTACAGAAGATTATAGGGTAGGAGCCATACTCCTGGGACTGACAGGCCATAAATATTTTCTACTAATGAATGAGGATATTCAACTTGGAAACCAGGTGTGTGGTCTAGGCCAGATCATCTCCTTTCTCTGAAGGATTTCATCTGTAAGACAGGTGAAGGGTTTCTTATCTCACTGAAAGGAGGTAATAGGGAAATAGTTCAGCAGTTGCTACTGGATTAGCCTTCCACCATGAAGATCACCTGTAAAATTCTAACTTGGCTCCAGCACAATGCCAGGTTTCATGCTCACCGTGTGGGCTTAGGACACAGATCCTAAAAAATGAGGGCTCAGGCAACTGACACATTCCTAAATAAGAAATGGAGGGCCCTGGAAGCAGTCAAGAAGGAAATGACCAAGAATCAAGAACACATATTAATACATAAATTTCTAACATGAAAGGGCAAAAAGCAGAGTACCCATGTGTCTAGTTCTGTAAGCTGTGTCTGTGTGTGGTTTCATATGAACAACTGAGATAGAGTGAGAAACGCAGACCATTTTTCACAGTCTTCCAAGTGCTTCATCTTTCTGTTTTGGCTCTTGTGGCCGCCTGATGTTCTATGTTCATAATAGCATCTTGCCAAATCCTGTCTCCCACACAGGGCAAGTAAAATCAGAACCTGATGCGATCTAGCCTTACTAAAGGGGAAAGCAGCGATGGCAAGGACAAGAGACAAAAATGTTTACAGAAAGGTTGGCAACCCGTCTTACCAATACTGCCACCTTTGAAAACCCCATTACACGCAGAGTTCTCCATTTGCAGTAGACAAAGATGCACTCATTTTGTGCAGAAAAGGGTCTTAATCACTCCCACCCCTTCGCCATCACCAGGGAGGTCACCTGGCAAATTTCAGTTCTAAAGCCGTGTTAACACACAGTATGGGGAATTTGGGGCGAGGACACAATGACTCTGGCATTAAATGACGGTAAATGCCGTTGGGAAAATATTCCGATTCTGAGCCTCAGACATTATTTTATATTTTTCCTGGAGATCCGGGCTGACTCAGTAACCAGTACCAACAAATGCATTTTCTTGATACAAATCTCAACCCTGTGCCTCCTAGGGAATCTCGGGTCCTGCCAGGCTCCCAACCCAGCGAATGATGATGAAATGGCTTTACTGCAAAGTGGGAGGGGGGTTTTCCCTTTGCTCTCTCCCAAGGTTAAACCTGTTACCCACCCCGGGGGGAGGGGGGGTAACGAACAGAGGAATTGGGCCTGAGAGCTCGCCTGCATTTGGTTGCATTTTCATTTTTGAAAACCGGAAAGCGAGGAACGAGGGTGACCGAGCTGAAAGGGTAGGATCTGGCCGCTCAAGGTGCAGGGAAAGGTCGCGCGGGGATCGAAGCTGGGTCGTGAGGAAGAGCCGGGAGTCCGCGGCTCCTCGTCCCTTCCCGCCTGGTATGGGGAGCCGCACCCCGCCCGCCGGGCAGGGCCGCGGGCGGCGAGGGCGGCCCGGGCCTCTCCCAGAACGACGGGCCCGGCCCCGGAAACAGGGAGGGGCCGCGGTGAGGCAGAGCCCGCGCCGCGGGCGGCCTCGCGGGGCCGAGAAGGCCGCGCGCCGCCGCCCCCGGAGCCCACCCGGGAGGTCGCCCTCGCCGCCGCCGCCGCTGCCAGTGACGGGGGAGCTGTGGGCTCGGGCCCCTGGGGGCCTCGGGCGGACCCCGCGCCGCACTCACCGTGGGAGGACTGCAGGGGGCTTATATTTTCAAAAGTAGCTAAAATTCTCGTCCAAACCCATTTACTTGAATAAGATACATGTAAAGAAAAATTAACTACTACATGGTGTTCACATGAAAGATATACTGGTGCTGTTTCTACCACAAGTAGAAATCTATCATTAGAGTCAGACTGCCTGGGTTTGATTCCCGGCTCTGGCACTTACCCAGTGCTGTGTGTGTGTATGCCTCCAGGAAAATTATTTAACGTCTCTGTGCCTCAGTTTCCTCAACTAAAATGGAGCTAGCAGTACTTACCTGTCATAGATTGTTATGAAGACTTAGTTAATATGTGTAGAGTGCTCAGAACAAAGCTTGGCACATATAAATAACAGCTATTATTATTATTACAGCTTGATACTACCTCATCAGTTGATGAATAAAGATTGGATGGACTCTCTATGTGCCTATGCATTAGAGCACATATGCATGTGTCTTATCTATATATATGTATACTCACAAATATAGTCAAATAACATTTATTAAACAGCAGGTATATTTCACACCCTTATTTTAATTACTGAGTTTGTCACAATAATACATCAAAGACTATTACCATTTGCACTGACCAATGAGAAAATTGACTCAGAAAGACTGAAGATGCTCCACAAACCGTACCAGTTTTTGTTTTTTTTTAAAGCAACATGTATACAAAGTAACATTGGGTCTCATCAGAATGCAACCAAGGGGGGAAAAGCCCTAAACAGTGAACTCTGTGATTAAAACACAAAAGCTTATATTTAACAGTTTACAGTTTGTAAAAAGGTCTCTTGACAAGCCTGGAGATAGAGAAACCAGGGACCAGAGATTTAGCAGAACACTGAAGATCACACAACTAGAAAATGCTGCAAGGAAGGGTGGAATCAAATTTATCTGACTCCGAATCCAGTGCTCTTTCTGCTTCCACACCCACAGCCAAATGGGTAAAACACACTATTTGCAGTGGCCCAAATCTCTGGAGACTCTGCCTCAAGAACTAGCACTATGGGAATGTGCTCAGCCTGGCTCTCTGGAGGCTGCCTCCCCAGTCTATAGAGCTCTGATTCTAAAATGGCTCCAACCTAACACAAGCACTGCCTGATGGGAAATGTACAGAAGATTATAGGGTAGGAGCCATACTCCTGGGACTGACAGGCCATAAATATTTTCTACTAATGAATGAGGATATTCAACTTGGAAACCAGGTGTGTGGTCTAGGCCAGATCATCTCCTTTCTCTGAAGGATTTCATCTGTAAGACAGGTGAAGGGTTTCTTATCTCACTGAAAGGAGGTAATAGGGAAATAGTTCAGCAGTTGCTACTGGATTAGCCTTCCACCATGAAGATCACCTGTAAAATTCTAACTTGGCTCCAGCACAATGCCAGGTTTCATGCTCACCGTGTGGGCTTAGGACACAGATCCTAAAAAATGAGGGCTCAGGCAACTGACACATTCCTAAATAAGAAATGGAGGGCCCTGGAAGCAGTCAAGAAGGAAATGACCAAGAATCAAGAACACATATTAATACATAAATTTCTAACATGAAAGGGCAAAAAGCAGAGTACCCATGTGTCTAGTTCTGTAAGCTGTGTCTGTGTGTGGTTTCATATGAACAACTGAGATAGAGTGAGAAACGCAGACCATTTTTCACAGTCTTCCAAGTGCTTCATCTTTCTGTTTTGGCTCTTGTGGCCGCCTGATATTCTATGTTCATAATAGCATCTTGCCAAATCCTGTCTCCCACACAGGGCAAGTAAAATCAGAACCTGATGCGATCTAGCCTTACTAAAGGGGAAAGCAGCGATGGCAAGGACAAGAGACAAAAATGTTTACAGAAAGGTTGGCAACCCGTCTTACCAATACTGCCACCTTTGAAAACCCCATTACACGCAGAGTTCTCCATTTGCAGTAGACAAAGATGCACTCATTTTGTGCAGAAAAGGGTCTTAATCACTCCCACCCCTTCGCCATCACCAGGGAGGTCACCTGGCAAATTTCAGTTCTAAAGCCGTGTTAACACACAGTATGGGGAATTTGGGGCGAGGACACAATGACTCTGGCATTAAATGACGGTAAATGCCGTTGGGAAAATATTCCGATTCTGAGCCTCAGACATTATTTTATATTTTTCCTGGAGATCCGGGCTGACTCAGTAACCAGTACCAACAAATGCATTTTCTTGATACAAATCTCAACCCTGTGCCTCCTAGGGAATCTCGGGTCCTGCCAGGCTCCCAACCCAGCGAATGATGATGAAATGGCTTTACTGCAAAGTGGGAGGGGGGTTTTCCCTTTGCTCTCTCCCAAGGTTAAACCTGTTACCCACCCCGGGGGGAGGGGGGGTAACGAACAGAGGAATTGGGCCTGAAAGCTCGCCTGCATTTGGTTGCATTTTCATTTTTGAAAACCGGAAAGCGAGGAACGAGGGTGACCGAGCTGAAAGGGTAGGATCTGGCCGCTCAAGGTGCAGGGAAAGGTCGCGCGGGGATCGAAGCTGGGTCGTGAGGAAGAGCCGGGAGTCCGCGGCTCCTCGTCCCTTCCCGCCTGGTATGGGGAGCCGCACCCCGCCCGCCGGGCAGGGCCGCGGGCGGCGAGGGCGGCCCGGGCCTCTCCCAGAACGACGGGCCCGGCCCCGGAAACAGGGAGGGGCCGCGGTGAGGCAGAGCCCGCGCCGCGGGCGGCCTCGCGGGGCCGAGAAGGCCGCGCGCCGCCGCCCCCGGAGCCCACCCGGGAGGTCGCCCTCGCCGCCGCCGCCGCTGCCAGTGACGGGGGAGCTGTGGGCTCGGGCCCCTGGGGGCCTCGGGCGGACCCCGCGCCGCACTCACCGTGGGAGGACTGCAGGGGGCAGAGAAGCTTGCGAGCGGAGCTCCGGGCGCAGTGACCGCTTCCTCCCCAGTCCCACTCCTCCGGCGGCGGCGGCGGCTGCAGAGGCGGCGGCGGCAGCTACCCCGGCTCCGGAATCGGCGGCTGCGGCGGCTCCACTTCCGCTCCGGTCACCACTTCCGCTCCGGCTCGAGCCCCGCCCCTGCGCCGCCTCTTCATTGGGCGAGCGGGGCACGGGGTCGCCCCGGCCGCCCGAGAGGGGCGCCGCCCGAAGGCGGAGGGAGGAGAGCGGAGGGCAGGCGCGCCGCGGCCGGGGCGGGGCGCGGCGGGGGTCCGGCCCGGGAGCGCGCAGGAGGCGGGCGTGGGGGGGACGGAAATGGGGGCGGGGAGCGGAAGAAGGAGGTGGGCGGAGTGCAGGCGGGGCTGAGAGGGCGCGAGAAGGGGGCTGTGTGGAAACTGGGGCCCCTGGGCGAGGCCTGGGGCTGGGCGGGCCTGAGGCTTCGGCGCGGAGCTCGCCCGGGCCCGGCCCAGAGTCCGAGCTCGTTGGTTCCCACCCCTCCCCAAGAGGAGTCGTCACGGGATCGGAGGTGCAAGTCAGCCCCCTATTGCTGCGTGCTCTGGAAATACTAGATTTAGGGAGGGGCTGCAATTGCTCATCCATAGAGTTTTGCTTTAGTCCTCCCTTCAGTCCTTCAAGGTACGTCATTTTATGGACTGAGGAAGCCGGGAATCAGACTGCCGATGGTCGCTCAGTGGTGAGCGACTCTTTGCGACCCCATAGGCTATACAGCCCATGGAATTCTCCAGGCCAGAATACTGGAGCCGGTAGCCTTTCCCTTCTCCAGGGGATCTTCCTGGCCCAGGAGCAGGGTCTCCTGTATTGCAGGCAGATTCTTTACCAACTGAGCCATCAGGGATTCCCGAATACCCTCTACTCAAGATCTTAAAGGAAGTTTAACGAAAGGAGCAAGGCCTTCTCTGCCCGCTACTCCCCATGACTGCTCTCACCCTTTATCAACATTAAGCTCTTCCCAAGGCAGTTCTTCAAAATGCCTCACCTCTACTCCCCCCACCCCACCCCACCCCTCGTCTTTCATTCTTTCAGCAAATACTTATTAAGCAGGCTTGATGTTGGATGTTGGAAACAAAGCAAGAACAAGACAGAAGGGGCCCTGCTGTCTTGGAGTTTACAGGCTGGTAAGAGACAGAACAAAGTAAATAGTCCTTGTCATTTCTCCTTTACCTTTACTTAGGTTATGATCAACTTCTAATGCATCATCCTTCCCTCAGACCTGCTCGCATCAACTGCCAAAGTGATTGTTTTAAAACCCCGTTCTACTTGGTGACTCTCCTTAATGTGTTCGGTGATCACTCAGACCTTGAGGACAATCGATTAGCTCCTTGAATGTGACAGTCAAGGTTCTCCAGAAGCTGCCCTCATCTTTCAGCTTCTCCTTGCTGTTTCTTCTCCATCCCAAATCCCCAGTTCCTTATCCTCTCAATATGCCAGTTTCAGTCTTTCTAAACCATTGGTGTTGCCAACACTTTTTTTAAAGATTGAGAGATATCTGTGTGAGGGAAAATCTGCATCTCTGCCTTTGTCTGGCAACCCTGTGTCCACATTTCTGTGTGGCAACAATTGGCTGAAACCAAGGAATAACTGTCCTTGGTTTAGATGAGGCATGGACTTTTCAAAGTGCCAAGGTACCCACCTGACCTGAGACTGCCTTCATAATTTACAATGTCTGTCCTACAGGCATCTGTGCCAGCGCCTCCTTACTATACCCCCTTTTAACCTAAGCAAGATTGAAAGTGTTTTGTAATATACACGATGTGGACTTGACATCAAAACCACAGGATTTGAACCCTGGAAAATTTTCCCAAGTGCAAAAACTTCCCCATGGGAATCCATCTTTGGCAAACCAAATATCCATAGTCCAGAGACTGCTCAGATTGAAATAAACCTTCATGTGATATGACCTTAGGTTCCCATCCAGTAAATACCCTAGAGGATTGGAGGACTCATGTTAATTACACCACAAATGACATCATCAGTGCATTGAGGGAACAGAAGTGCCCTTTGCCAGGCATCCCTGGGTGCCTGCTAACAGGCTGCAGGATTACTTTCATTACCTCTGCATTCTCAGCCTGGGGTCAGCAAACCACAGCTATTAACTAACAGAGAAGCAAGGAGATATTAAAATACAATGTGGCAGATGCAGCTGTGCAAATGTATATGCCCAGGGCATTATGGGAGCTTAAGGGAAGAGCACCTAACCCATCTTGAGAGAATGGTGAGAGACAGGAAAGAATTTCTCAAAGAGGTGATACTGGAGCCCTAAGTTTAATAATTAATTTTTAAAAATTAATAGGCTTTATTTTTTTAGAATGGTTTTAGGTTTATAGAAATAAACTAGATAGTACAGAGAGTTCCCATATATCCAATATCTCCCCATCACAGCTTCCCCTGTTATTAACATCCTGCATCACTGTGGTATACTAGTTACAGCTGATGAGCAAATACTGATACATTTTAAGCTGAAGTCCATAGTTTGCATTAGGATTCATTCTTTCTACTGTACAGCTCTAAAGATTTTGACAAACGGATAATGTCGGGTATCTGCCATTACAATATACAGGACAGTTTCACTGTTGTTTCAATATGTTGTTTTTAGAATGGCCTATTCTTCACCTGGAGAAGGCAATGGCACCCCACTCCACCCCTACTTGCCTAGAAAATCCCATGGACGGAGGAGCCTGGTGAGCTGCAGTCCATGGGGTCGCTAGGAGTCGGACACAACTGAACAACTTCACTTTCACTTTTCATGCATTGGAGAAGGAAATGGCAACCCACTCCAGTGTTCTTGCCTGGAGGATCCCAGGGACAGGGGAGCCTGGTGGGCTGCTGTCTCTGGGGTCTCACAGAGTCGGACACGACTGAAGCGACTTAGCAGCAGCAGCATTCTTCACCTATTCAGCTCTCACCTTCTCCCCTCACCACAACCCTTGGCAGTCACTTCTCTTTTTAGTTTTGCGTTTTCCAGATGTCATATAGTTAGAATCATATAGTGTGTAGCCTTCACTAACTGGATTCTTTCATGAAGCACAATAATTTAAAGATTCCTCTATGTCTTTTTATGGCTTGATAGCTTGTTTTTTATGACTGAATAATATTTTGTTGTATGAATGTAGCCCATTTTGTCCATTCACCTGTCATAATGGATTGACTCAAGTTCTCCAAAAAGATAATGCTGAAGTCCTAATCTCCGGTACCTGTGAATGTAAACTTATTTGGAAAAAAATAAAAAGCCTTTGCAGATGTAATCAAGTTATGATGAGGTCATTAGTGTGGACCCTGATCCAGTATAATTGATGTCCTTATAAAAAGAGCAAGAAAGGACTTCCCTGGTGGTCCAGTGGCTAAGACTCCTTGTTCCCAATGCAGGAGGCCCAGGTTCAGTTCTGGTCAGGGAACTAGAACCGACAAACCACAGCAAAGATCCTGCATGCTGCAACTAAGACCTGGTACAGCCAAATTAATTAATTACTGTTTTTAAAAAGGGAAGAGGTCAAATGGACACATGTGGTGGTGGGGGAGGACAGAGGGTAATGCCTTTTGGTGACGGAGTGAAGGATTGGAGTGATACAGTTACAAAGCAAGGAATGCTCAAGATTCAGAGCTACCACCAAAAGCTAGAAAGAGACAGGAAAGGATTCTACCTGGAGTCCCAGAGTGAACTTGGCCCTGTTGACACCTTGGTTTGGGGCTTCTCCCTTCCAGAACTGTGAGGGAGTAAATTTGGTTGGTTAAGCCCTTGGTTTGTGGTACTTGGCTGCAGTAGCCCGATAAAAATGATACACCTTTCAAGAGATACCTTGATTCAGCTTTTGACTATTATGAGTAAAGCTGCTACACACAGCCGTGTGCAGGTTTTGGGTGGACGTGAGGTTTCAACTCGTTTGGATAAACACTTGGGAGCATGAATCCTAGATTATGTGTTAAGATTGTTTGGCTTCGAAGAAATTGCCAAACTGTCTTCCAAAGTGGCTGTACCATTTTGCGTTTCTACCATCAATGAAAGAGAGTTTCTGATGACCCATATTCATGCCAGCCTTGGGTATTATCAAGTTTGGTTTTATTTTGTTTTGTTTGCTTTTAATTTCATCCATTCTTAACATTAATGTGTGAGGTAAGATCCTGGTTTGTCTCCCCCAAAGTTTCTTTTTGTTCCTACTACTCTGAAACCCAGTAGGTTTCCTTCCACCCTTTCTTCCGTTTTTTCTCCTTACCTCCATCCCTCCCTTCCTGTCTCTTCCCTTCTTTTTCTTTCTTCTTCTGTCTTTGTTTCTCTTTCTTTCACTTTTTATTATGATAATTTTCAAACAAATACAACAATAAATAGTACAGTAAGCTCTATGAACTCATAACTCAGCTTTATTTTACTATTCCACTATCCCTCACAGTTTTTGGCAGCACTGCTGCTGCTAAGTCACTTCAGTCGTGTCCGACTCTGTGCGACCCCATAGACGGCAGCCCACCAGGCTCCCCCGTCCCTGGGATTCTCCAGGAATGAACACTGGAGTGGGTTGCCATTTCCTTCTCCAATGCATGAAGGTGAAAAGTGAAAGTGAAGTCGCTCAGTCATGTCTGACTCTTTGCAACCCCATGGACTGCAGCCTACCAGGCTCCTCCGTCCATGGGATTTGCCTGGCAAGAGTACTGGAGTGGGTTGCCATTGCCTTCTCCGTTTTGGCAGCACAATCTTACAGCAAATCCCAGACATATCATTTTATATCATTGCTTTTGTAAATATCTTAGTAAGTAGCTCTAAGAACTTACATAAATAACCATAATTCGTGATCACACTGAAGGAAATTAACAATAACTCCTTACTATCTTATAAGAGAGTCCAGGTCCAATTTTCCCTAATTGTCTTAAAAATTACTCTTCACACTGGTTTATTTAGATCAAGATCCGAACAAGGTCTACACAAAGAATTTAGCTGCTAAATCTCTTAAGCCTCTTTTAATCTGTAACCGTTACTCCTATTCCTCCTTTTTTAAAATGCAATTGATTTGATGAAGAAACTAGGTAAATTCTCATATAGAGTTTCTAACAGTATGAATTTGGCTGATTGAATCTTTGCAATGTTTTAAAAATGTGACACTATCCCTTGAATGCCCTGTAAACAAGTAGTGAGATCTAGTGGCTTGATTAGATGTCAGTTTTTGGCAAGAGTGTTTTATAGGTGAGACTGTATATTTTTTATTTCATCAGATCAGGAGGCATGTAAAGTCTAATTGTTCCTCAATGATCTCTTCCAATCTGAAAACTCATTTCTTTCAGCTCTGAAGTATTTTTGCGAATTATTTCTTCAAAGACTTCCTTCAATTCATCTCCATATATTCTACATCGTCACTCCAATTATTTGGAATCTGCGGTCCTGGAATGATTTTTTAATTTTACTTTTTTGTATTTGTTTTTATTGATTTATTTGGTTGTGCCAGGTCATAGTTGTAACATGTGAAATCTTACCTGTGGCATGTGGGATGTAGTTTCCTGACCAGGGATTGAACCCGGGCTCCCTGCATTGGGTGCTCAGAGTCAGCCACTGGACCACCAGGGAAGTCCCTAATTTTATTGCCTTTTTTTTTTCCTCCTTCTCTTATTTTATTTTTTTACCTTTTTGTGTTTGGGTCTGCTTTTCTGAATAGTATCTTCCAACCTGTATTTAGTCAGAGCTCTGTGCAAAACACAGGATCAGAAACCACTCTAGGTATTTTAAGCAGAAAGGAATTTAATATAGGGTTGAGGTTGATGAAGTCAGGGAGATTTTTGCTTCAAAGTCTCCATAACTGTGACTGAGAGGTTACCTTTGCTACTCCTGCTGTTGCCATTGTAACTTCCTGACCACAGGAAGCTGGGAACTGGCTACTGGATGAGGGAGTCTGATTACTGACATTTGGTTCAAAAGTAAAGTTTAAAGACAAGAGGGTTTCTGTTTGGCTTGAATAAGAAGTTGAAATTGTGGGGTAGTCTATGACATGTCAACTTGCATGAGGACTTTGATGTCCATCCAGCCAATTTTGGGCTTTCGTTTGAATGGAACAGAAGCTGAGCTCCTGACTCAGAGAGTCGTTAAGGTGGAATCAGAGAGCTCTGGTAGCTCTCACTAACTTTGCCAGACCAGAGTAGGGTGTGTCAAGGAGACCAGAGTTCTCCAAACTCACTGCATTGAATTTTGGTCACATAATCACTTTGGCTCTTCATTTACTTCATTCCAGTAAATGAAGTCACTGGAAAAGTAGGCATCATTATGGAAACAAATGTGAATCTGTATTTTGATTTCATGATAACTAGAAATAAGTTTCAAAATGTGTCTGCTGCTGCTGCTAAGTCTATCACTTTGGCTCTTCATTTACTTCATTCCAGTAAATGAAGTCACTGGAAAAGTAGGCATCATTATGGAAACAAATGTGAATCTGTATTTTGATTTCATGATAACTAGAAATAAGTTTCAAAATGTGTCTGCTGCTGCTGCTAAGTCGCAACCCCATAGACGGCAGCCCACCAGGCTCCCCCGTCCATGGGATTCTCCAGGCAAGAACACTGGAGTGGGTTGCCATTTCCTTCTCCAATGCATGAAAATAAAAAGTGAAAGTGAAGTCACTCAGTTGTGTCCAACTCTTAGCGACCTCATGGGCTGCAGCCTACCAGGCTCCTCCGTCCATGGATTTTCCAGGCAAGAGTACTGGAGTAGGGTGCCATTTCCTCCTCTGCAAAATGTGTCTAGGTTTTAAAAATTTGTACCTGCTGAGGAAGTGGTGAAGCATCATCGCACTCCAGTACTTGCTCTAACCTTGGAAAGTTCATGGAACTATCCGCCTCCAGTCTCTTTCTTCAGAGTGCCAGCTGAGCAAAAAGAACCATTAATTTCTTGGGTGTTTGTCTATGTATTTTAAGAATGATATTTTGTAGCGTTTAATTTTAAGTAAGCAAACATCTGCTGTATTCATTTTAACTCATGTATTTTTATTACCTGGTTATGCATGAATATATTTTCACTGTAAGAAAGATAAAATATTAAAGATAAAAACTAAAGTCTCCTATGATCCCCACCCCCAATGCCATTTCTCTTCCCCAGGAAGTAGTGAAAAGTCAAAGTGTTCATGGCTCAATTGTGTCTGACTCTTTGCATCCCCATAAACTGTAGCCCATCAGGCTCTTCTGTCCATGGAATTCTCTAGTAAGAATACTCAAGTGGGGAGCCATTCCCTTCTCCAGGGGATCTTCCCAAACCAGGGACTGAACCTACCTCTCCTGCATTGCAGGCGGATTCTTTATGGTCTGAGCCACCAGGGAAGCCCCAGAAAGTAACCAAGTATGAGTTATATAGCAGCATGCATTTGTCAAGGGAGGTGAGGTTTTGCTGCGATAAAAAACATCCTCAAAATTTCAGTGCCTTACCACAACAAAGGTCTGTTTCTTGATCCTACATGTTTGTCATGTGTTGGCTTCAACTGTATCTCTGGACACAGATTGAGAAAGCAAGAAGGTTATGGTAGTCTGAAAGCAGAGGGAAAAGAAACAGTGAGGAACCTCTGCTTGAAAGGCGTGTGTCATTTTCACCCACATTTCCTTGGTCAAAGCAAATTATATAGCCAAGTCTACTTCAGTAGGGATGTATAATCTTCCATAGAGAAGGGCAGTAAAAAGTTTTCTGCGGTTTTATAGCGTACATAAAACTATAGAAATAGGCATCATTTTATTTTTATTAAAAAAAATTTTTTTGGCCACAGCTTGCAAGATCTTACTTCTTTGGCAGTGAAAGCTCAGAGACCTATCCCCTGGATTGCCAGGGAATGCCCAGGTGTCATTTTAATACAATTTATTACAATATTGAACTTTACTTTTTTCATGTAAAAATGTCTTACAAGTCTTTCCATGTTATAAAAATAGACCCGTCTCTCACTTTAAAATATATCTGTATATATAATCTCTCTATATATTTATTTACTTGGCTGCACTGTGTCTTAGTTACAGCATGTAGAATCTAGTTCCCTGACCAGGGATCAAACCTGGTCCACCTACATTGCAAGCATGGAGTTTCAGCCACTGGATCACCAGGATAGCGGATCCATGTCCCTTTTATTTGTTTATTTTTTAAGCGAAGGTGAAGGTGAAGTCGCTCAGTTGTATCCGACTCTTTGCGACCCCGTGGACTGTAGCCTACCAGGCTCCTCCGTCCATGGAATTCTCCAGGCAAGAGTACTGGAGTGGCTTGCCATTTCCTTCTCCAGGGGACCTTCCCGACCCAGGGATCGAACTCAGGTCTCCCGCGTTGGAGGCAGACGCTTTAACCTCTGAGCCACCAGAGGAAGCTAACTTTTTCTTTATTGCTGCATAGGTGCTCAGTCATGTCCGACTCTGTGACCCCATGGACTGCAGCACACCAGGCTTCTCTGTCCTTGGAATTGTTTTGAACAGTTGTATTAACATGCCATAATATGGATGCAGTATTGTTTAGTTAGCTATTTCCTTAATTGAAGACATTCAAATTGTTTCTGATGTGTTATTATTGCAAACAAAGTGTAGTAAATATCCTCAAACTTGCCCCTTGTGCCCATGTGCAACTTTCTCTGGGGTGGGTACACAGAAGTGGAATTGTTCGTGAAGAGCTCACGAATAGTTCCAAAAGAACTGCCGATTCTCTCTCTGTATCCTAGTATGGCACACTCATCAGGAGAATTTCAAAGAGTTTGACACAAAGACTATTTACAAAGAATAGTCTAGTGTCCCAGGACTGAAAACGGTGAGGCTAGACCCGAAGAAACAGGAAGAGAGCGCTGAGCAGTCACCCGGAAAGGGGAGGGTGAAACCAGACCGATAGGGCCCACAGGGAAGGAGAAAAGGGAGTCAACGTCGCAAATCCCGCTTTTCCCTCTGGTCCCCTATGGAATGACCTCAACCAGATAACAGACAGCCAGGGTGTCTGCTTATCTAGCCCATCCTGGCCTGCCTTCTGGAACACAGAAGAGGTGGAAAGGGTAGAAAGCCAATCTAAAGGAGCAAATAGAAGATACTCATCCATTCTCTTATCCATGGAACAAGAGAGGACCTAATTGCTTGCCAATATTATAAGAAAAAATAAGGTACTTAAAAGTACACTTTGAACTTGCATTGCCCTAATTGTGGTACTGGAGAAGACTCTTGAGAGTCCCTTGGACTGCCAGGAGATTAAACCAGTCAATCCAAAAGGAAACCGACCCAGAATATTCATTGGAAGGACTGATGCTGAAGCTGAAGTTCCAATACTTTGGCCACCTGATGTGAAGAGCCAACTCACTGGAAAAGACCATGATGCTGTAAAGATTGAGGGCAGGAGGAGAATGGAAAAACAGAGGATGAGATGGTTGAATGGCATCACTGACGCAACAGACATGAATTTGAGCAAACTCCAGGAGACAGTGAAGGACGCTATTTGTGTGTTGCAGTCTATGGGGTTGCAAAGAGTCAGACACAACTTAGCAACTGAACAACAATTATTAGTGAGGACTTCTGTTTATAATGCAGAGACCCAGACAAGCTAGGTTTAACTAATCTAACCTTAACTGCTACAGCAAGGGTCGCCAACGTCTGGGATCTAACCCTTGATGATCTGAGGTGGAGCTGATGTAATAATAATAGAAATAAAGTGCACAATAAATGTAATGTGTTTGAATCGTCTTGAAACCACCACCACCACCGCCCACCTCCGGCCCCCCACCCAACAGCTTGTGGAAAAATTATCTTCCCTGATGCCAAAAAGATTGAAGACTTATGTGATACAGCATCCAACTATTGACAATTCATAGTGTTTACATTTGGAGAAGGAAATGGCAACCCACTCCAGTGTTCTTGCCTGGAGATTCCCAGCGACAGGGGAGCCTGGTGGGCTGCCGTCTGTGGGGTCGCACAGAGTCGGACACGACTGAAGCGACTTAGCAGCAGCAGCAGCAGTGTTTACATTTAATTAGAGGCAAAGAGATCTTGTTGTTACTGTTTGTAGAAACAATGGGGTTGATTTGGTGGTTTGTACCACCAAGTCTTCTGGGACTTGGGCTACTTTAGTCTTGTTGCTTCATTTTACATTAATCGTTCATTTGGACCAAGATCACCTCATGGGCACAAAATGTCTGTTTCAACTCCTGCCATTGCATCTGCATCCAAACCAGAAGGAAAAAAGAAGAAGCCAGAGGGAAAAGGTAGAGGTATTGGGTACAACCCCACTGCCTCTTAAAGGTTCTAGAATCTGCTATGTGATTATCTGATTTATATCTTATTGGACAGGACTCAGTTACATGGCCATACTTGGCTATAAGGAAAGTTGAGAAGATTAACATTTATTTGGGAGACTATGTGCCTAGGCACAGGGAGATGACCTGTAAATACTGTTTTTAAAAGCCCAGAAATTGGACAGACATCCTTCTCTGGAAGGTCAGTGGGTCCTGCTTTCTAGGAGTGTACCTGTCCTCTGACCTCCATAACCCCTGGCTCTTTCCTTGGGGACGCTCTTCCTAGTTCAGTATTCTTATGGCTAAATTTTAGTAGATACAAGTATTACCCTTTTGGAGACTGCACAGATACTATACCCCTGTTTCTTGATAGTTTAGAGACCCTAGGGTTTCTCATTTCTTTGAGGAAGAAATAAAGATAGAGATGTTTATTAGGGGACATTTAGTGGTCTCTTCCTCAGATGCTCAGAATAATGCCCGGCCCATTTTTTTCTGTGTTTTTAGCACAGGAGTCACATCCTATATGGAGGCTAAGTTCTAAAGACAGTTCTTTTTTCTTTCTTTTAAAAATACTATTTACTCGTTTGTCTGCACTGGGTCTTAGTTGCAGCCCATGGGACCTTCGGCCTTCATTGTGGCATGCGAAATCTTTAGCTGTGTCATATGGAATCTAGTTCTCTGACCAGAGACCAAACCCAGACCACCTGCACTGGGCGAGTGCAATCTTAGCCATTGGACCATCAGAGAAGTCCCTAAAGACAGTTCTTAAAGAAAAATCATACACAGTCAAAATATTATTGATACATTGTTATCCTGCATGATTTTGTAAATGTGTATCAGTTAGCCAGGACTGCCTAACAAGCCACTCTAAGACTCAGTGGTATAAAACAACAGTGATTTACTTTCATGTATGCGGCTGCACTCTGGCTGATCCAGCAGCCAGGCACTCTCTGGCATAGCAGAAGCACAGAGGGCAAGGCCAACCCTGCAAGCACACTTTAAGCCTCTGCTTGAGTCAATAACTGCTAACATCCCATTGGGGAAAACAAGTCATGCAGTGAAGCCTAAGGTCAGCGAGCAGGTGGAAAGTATACTGGAACATGATCCAGGTCCACATCCCCAACATCAAAATTTTGCTCTTCCTCTAGAAGTGGTGTGGGAGAGGGAGTGAAATGTTTTTAAACAATTTAAATTTGCCGGAAAGTTGATTTTTAAATAAATCACTCAAATGCATTAGTAACGTTGAAGCACTCAATTCTTCCATCACTTATTTGAAGAGGTGAAGGAGTCCATCACCAACCACTTGCTCAGTTAGTTGAACTTTGCTTAACATGAATGATGAAGTAGTCAGCACTGGGAATAGTCATCATTGTTAATGGCAGGAAACCCATAAAGTAATATATGTATTATTTCTGTATGAATTGGTCAAAATACATCAGTTATTACAACTGGCAAGGCCTGGGTCACAGGTTCACTGAGTGAATGACAAGCATAACCATTTTCATTCTTTAAATCCCCCTTCCCCCTACCCATGAGATTGACATTGGTTACCTACCAGTCGTTCCCCCTCTTTGAACAGCAGTGCAGATGGAACAAATATGTGGGTTCTGTAGTGGATACAGGGACATGCTGCCCAGACCCCTCACTCCAGGACTGAGGCACTTATATTCCCCCTGCTCCTGGAAGCATAGGCTGCTGACAGCTCTCAATTGAATCCTTCATGAGGATTTGGCCTTGGCTGAAGAAAGCAACCTAGTCCAAGTTCTGTACGTCCAATGACTGGATGAAGTAGGAGTCCCAGAGGCCAGCCTCCACGCCATCCTAGCTCTGTGCTTACCTCTTTGCATCAGCTGAGGCCTCTGAGGACTCTAACCCACAACAGGCTCTGAGGTCAGATGGAACTGGGTTCTGAGTTTTATCCCAAATATTCACAAGCTACGTGGCCTTAGACATGATACAACCACCTTAGCCTCAACTTTTTAATCTCTGAAGGCAAAATAATAATAGCATATGCCTGTTATAGTTACGGTGAAGATAAAGAGAAATAATACATGTAAATCACATGGTACGTGGCACATGTTAGATTGTGCTGAAATGTATTCCGTTTTTACTCAGATCTTTGCCGGGACTTCCAAAAGCCAGTGTCCTCATACTTCACCAAGGCAGAAATGGATCTGTTATGCTAAGTTCTTTCCAGCAGATGACGCCAGTGGGTAAGGCTGCAGTCCTGTCCAGCTCAGTTACAATTCTCACTATTCACAGATTGACATCAGTTTCATTGGGATTATCTCGTTTGATTCTCTGTCATCAACCATTTCTCAAGGGCTAACTATTTCATCATTCTTTCATCTCTTTCTCAACGCATACTTACTGAGTCCTTACTCCAGCCAAAGAGCAGGCTTAAATCCCTTCTGAAGCATCCCCTCTTAAGCATTTGATTAAGAAATAAAACAAAGGAGGGACTTCCCTGGTGGTCCAGTGGTTAAGAATCCACTTTGCAATGCAGGGGACATGGGTTTGCTCCCTGGAATCTGCATGCCACAGCTAGAGAGAAGTCTCTGCGTGACTACTAAGACCAGCGCAGCCATAAATAAATACATAAATAACTTTTTTTTAAAGAAAAGAAAATTCCAAGACCCTGCTGGCAAGCTGGACTTTTACAGATAAAAAAGACAAGTTTTAGCCACTGATTTTGTTCTGGTCCTGACTTGCTGCCAGTTCTGCTTTCAGTAAAGCCCAAGAAGCTTGATCTGAGGGAAACGGAGGCCGGAAGATGACTCCTCTGCAGAGGCCGCTCAGGCAGCTCCCCGGAGACTTTCCGCTGTCCTCCCCAAGGGCCACTGATCTGAGGGCACACAGCACATGGTTCTTGGGCTGGTTAAAGTGGCCCAGTCAGAGAAAAAACAAATCTGTGAAGGAAGTGCTGAAGGCCTGGGGGGAAGAGGAGTCAGCCGGCCTGAATGCAGGAGCCCCTGGCAGAAGCAGCTTTGCAGCCGTTCCTTCAGCTGTGCCAGCGGTCAGCGAGCATCCCTGGAAGCCAGGAGACCAGGCTGGCTGAGGTCCTGGTGGGAGAGAGGGTCCCCCCCTCAGTCTTTTCTCACCCACTCCAGAGCTGTGGAGGAATGAACTCACCGGAAGACCACCCCAGCAGGGCAGTTTAGGGGTGCCAAGAAGGGCTTCTTCCACAGATGAAATCCTCTCTCATCAACCAGGCTCTGGGCCCCAAATGCCACCATTAGTGTTTCATTGTCCCTTAAAATGAAAATTGCGAGAGTTCAGAACAGAAGAACAGAGCTCCTTTATATAGGTATGGGTGTGTGTGTATGAGAGAGAGAGAGAGATTATACTGACTTGGAGAAAAGTCTGTAAATGTGCACATCAGCTGTTAACATGGCTTGTCTTGAGCCAGAAGGTGTGGAGCAAGTTAGAAAGATTAATGGAGGATAGGGAAAGAGAATGAAAGGAGTAAGTGAGGGAAAAAAAATCACATTAAAAAGGATGTTCTTGATTGTAAAGCATCTGCCTGCAATGTGGGAGATCTGGGTTCTATCCCTGGGTCGGGAAGATCCCCTGGAGAAGGAAATGGCAACCCACTCCAGTACTCTTGCCTGGAAGATCCCATGGATGGAGGAGCCTGGTAGGCTACAATCCATGGGGTCACAAAGAGTCAGACTCGACTGAGCAACTTCACTTTCACTTTCATGATTGAAAGAATTATTATTTTGCGTAACAACCAATATGACTTTATTCCGGGAATATAAAGTTGATTTAACATTAGAAAATGAGGGACTTTCTTGGTTGTCCAGTGGCTAAGACTCCAAGCTCCCAGTGCAAGGGGCCCAGGTTTGATCCCTGGTCAGAGAACTAGATACCACATGCTGCTACTAAAAGGTCCTGAGTGATACAATTAAGATCCGGGGCAGCCAAATAAGTAAAATAAATAAAAATAAATATTAAAAAGAAAACAGACATTAGAAAATGAACTCATATAATTTGCCAGTTTAATAGAGTAAGGAGAAATGTCATACAACCACCTCAGCAGTGGTGGTGGTGGTTTAGTCGCTGATTGCGTCCAACTCTTGCCAACCCCACGGACTGTACCCTGCTAGGCTCCTCTGTCCATGGGATTCTCCAGGCAAAAAGAGTGGAGTGGGTTGCCATTTCCTTTTCCAGGGGATCTTCCCAACCCAGGGATCAAACCCAAGTCTCCTGCATTGCAGGCAGATTCTTTTACCAACTGAGCTACGAGGGAAGCCCAACCATCTCAGTAGATGCAAAGAAAGCATTCGGTAATATAGAACAGAAGTTTATGATTAAAAAAAAAAAAGACCTTCAGAAATTAGCAGTAGAAGGGAACTCCTTTAGGGTGATAAAGATTTTCTACAAAGATCACATGACATATTTAATGGGAAGATATTGAAAGCATTTCCACTGAGATCAAAAAAGAAACACATTCCTAGTATGTCCATTTCTATTTATCATTGTATTTGAGATCCTAGCCAGTGGAAAAATAAAAGATATGAAAGGAAGAGAGTTGCGAACATGGTTACATATAAGGAAAAATCCCAAATATGCCAATAAGCTAATAGAATTAAAAGTAAATTTAGCAACATCACCATATACAAAGTCAGTATACAAAAGTCAATTGTATTTTTATTTATCACAAAAATGAAATATAAAAGTTTGTTTAATAACACTAAAAAGAAAAAAATACCATTTACTTGGTATCACAAAACCCAGATAGCTAGGAGTAAGTCTAAAGAAATATGTGCAAGACCTGTAAATTGAAAAGCTTAAAACATCACCAGGAGAAATGAAAGTTCTAAATAAACAGGTATTACTTGTTCGTGGGTCAGAAGACTCAATATTGCCAAGAAGTCAGTTCCTTCCAAATGATTCTAAAGATTCAGTGCAATTTTTGTCTTTGAAAAAATAAGGAATATTTATTGTTTCAATTTCTATAAAAGGTTACATCTGTTGCTCATGAGTGTAAAGACATGCATGAAAGATATCCACTAAAATGTTAACAGTAGCCATATACCATAATGAGAATTTAAGGGATTTTATATTCTTCCTTTGAGATGACTCATTGGAAAAGACTCTGATGCTGGGAGGGATTGGGGGCAGGAGGAGAAGGGGACGACCGAGGATGAGATGGCTGGATGGCATCACGGATTCAATGGACGTGAGTCTGAGTGTACTCCGGGAGATGGTGATGAACAGGGAGGCCTGGCGTGCTGCGATTCATGGGGTCGCAAAGAGTCGGACACGACTGAGCGACTGAACTGAACTGATATTCTTCCTTGTAATTTTATATATTTAAAAAATTTTATAGAGAGTATTTGATTAGGAAAGTGGATTAAAAAACAGAACAAAATGAAGAAAACTATTGCAAGCCACATGGGAAAAGCAGTGACAAAAGCTGAGACTTTAATGTCAGATAGGATTTAAATTCCAGCTCCTCCATCTGTTAGCTGTATAACTCAAAGCATATTGCTTATCCTCTCTCTGCCTCAGCTTCTTCGTCTTTAAAAGCAAGGGCTGAGTAGATAGCTCTTCTTCCTGCCTGCCCAGCATCTTTCCCCTTGACCTCCCTTTGGCAACCATCCCACCTAACTCCCACCACAGTTCGCTTGGTTTGTGCAAAACTGGCGAGCCCAGGCGCCCGCAGGGGCTAGTCTGGTCATGTAAACGAGGGAAGTGGGCCAGATGTGAAGAAGGAACATGGGTAAAAGAAATATTTTACTTTCTTCTTTAACCCACCGTTTAAAAAAGATAAAAACCAATATTGTAAGATTTATGACAAATGGTTCTGATATGAGGCTTCAGGGCTGAAACAATAGGGCTCGGTGGGGACTGTGGAGAAATGGAGAAACCATGCTCTATCCAGAGGGGACCCTTGTCACAGGGTGAAGAAGTGCACCCATGTTGCTGGATTTCCAAATTGTCAAGAGAAGCAGAAATCTGGATTTTTATGTGAAATCTCTGGATATTTCATTTTTGGCAATGAATGCCAAGAAATTTTTAAGTGCTAGGCAGGTCCAAATGGTGGAGGCCAAATAAACCGATATTCTGTCTGAGTGCCACATCTGAGCGTGAGGGTCCATGTGTGTGATCATCGGCCCAATGAGAGAGACAGATGGGCGGGGTGTAGGGGCAGTTTTGACATAGGTTGATAACTGGAAAGATGGAAAGGCATGATGTCATGGGGGCAGAGAAGAGAAGCTGGGGCGGGGAAGAGGCAGGTCTTTGAGGAGGAGATGGCACCCAATCTGTGTCCTAGAGGAGAACTCAGCAGGCCAAGAACTGGGGTGGAGCAGTCTAGGCAGAGATAACAGTCTAGGAAAGTTCCATGCTCAGGAACCTAGTAGACGGGCAGCTCAAGTTCAGATGGGGGTGGGGAGCAAGGGAAGATGAGCCTGGAGAGATGGGCAGGACCCTATGGAGGGTGGCCTTGACCACATCACATGTATATTCAACCATTTCTTAATTTTTCCACATTGTAATTCTGCTCTTTTTGATAGAAAACCAGAGGTTGTTTCTATTCCCTGCCATGCAACCATTTCCTGTGATAATTAGTAGTCCTTTTAGCTCTCAAACTTGGCAAAACTCCTCTCTCTCCTCCCTACACCCGACTGCTCTCGGGCTCACCCTCATGTGTATTTCTTTTTTAAAATTAATTTATTTTTTAATTGAAGGATAATTGCTTTACAGAATTCTGTTGTTTTCTGTCAAACCTCAACATGAATCAACCATAATTATACATCTCCTGTGTATTTCACTTTCACCCCTGGAGTACCCAAGAAAATAAATACTTTTGACCTTTGTCAGAATACCTCGGACTTGCCAGCATAAAAGAAACAAAATTTGCACAGGAGGAAATGTTTCAATTCCTCCCAAATGGCTCTCTTTTCTCTTAGGTCCAGAGCCAAATGCAGTGTTGTTGTTGTTTTTTTTTATTAACTTATTTATTTATGGCTGTGCTGGGTCTTTGTTGCTGCACGTGGTCTTTCTCTAGTTGCAGCAAGTGGGGACTACTTTCTCGTTGCAGTTTGTGGGCTTCTCATAGCAGTGGCTTTACTTGTTTCAGAGCATGGACTCCAGAGCATGAGGGCTTCAGTAATTGTGGCACGTGGGTTTAGTTGCCCGGAGGCATGTGGAATCTTCCTGGGCCAGGGATCGAACCCCTATCCCCTGCACTGGCAGGTGGATTCTTAACCACCAGGCCACCAGTTCAGTTCAGTTCAGTTGCTCAGTCGTGTCCGACTCTTTGTGACCCCATGGACCACCAGAGGAGTCCGCAAATGCAGTTTTGATTTTGAGACCACAGGGGTGGCCCACAGGGAGGTTCCAAGCCTGTTCTCATACTGGTCTCATGGCCTGACTCCTCCAATAAGACCAGGCCACACATACCCAACTGGAATATAAGCATTTATGTTAGATGGTCTCCTTGAACCTGCTCCATCATGACTCAGGGCCCAAATCTCTTGCACACAGAGCCAGCGTGGACCTGATGTCAGTGATGGTGTGAAAAGTCTATTTAGCCAGCACATGATACATGCCAGAAAGTGAAAGAAAGTGAGAGTTTCTCAGTCATGTCCAACTCTTTGCGACCCCATGGACTATGCAGTCCATGGAATTCCCTAGACCAGAATACTGGAGTGGGTCACCTTTTCCTTTTCCAGGGGATCTTCCCAACCCAGGGATCAAACCCAGCTCTCCCGCATTGCAGGTGGATTCTTTACCAGCTGAGCCACAAGGAAAGCCCAAGAATATTGGAAAGGGTGGCCTATCTCTTCTCCAGCAGATCTTCCCGACTCAGAAATCGAACTGGGGTCTCCTACATTGCAGGTGGATTCTTTACAAACTGAGCTATCAGGGAAGCCCAATACATGCCAGAAGCTATGCCAGACTCTCACCATACATGAGCTTGTATAAGCCTGTACAAGTTTCCTCCCATATTATAAAAAAGGAAGCTGAAGTCCAGGGAAGCTTGATAATGACAACTTACCCAGTGTGATGAAGCTTATACATCTGATCTCAAAGGCTATGCTGTTTGAAATGAAATGAAGTTGATTGCGATGATTTGTTTTTTTTTTTTCTTAGTGCAGCATATAGGATCTTAGTTCCCTGACCAGGAATTGAACCTGCATCCCCTGCCTTGGGAGCATGGAGTCTTAACCACTGGACTGCCAGGGAAGTCCTGATGATTTGTTCTATGTGTCAACTTGACTAAGCTAAGGGATGCCCAGATAGCTGGCAAAACATGATTTCTGGCTGTGTCTGTAACGGTGTCTCTGGAAGAAATTAACATCTGAAGCAACAGACTGAGTAAAAATGGTCGTCCACTGTGTGGGTGGGCATCCTCCAATCCACTGAGAGCCTGATTAGTACACAAATGTGGAGGAAGGGTGAATATCTCTATCCCCAGAGCTGGGTGGCGCTAGTGGTAAAGAACCTGCCTGCCAATGCCAGTGACATAAGGCATGAGAGTTCCACCCCTGGGTCAGCAAGATCCCCTGGAGGAGGGCATGGCAACCCACTCCAGTCTTCTTGCCTGGAGAATCCCATGGACAGAGGAGCCTGGAGGGATACAGTCCATAGGGTTGCAAAGAATTGGACACGACTAAAGCCACTTGGCACACGCGTTCCTCTTCACCAGCCAGACACGTATACACTCCCACCTGCTGCCACTCCTGGCAACATTCCATGTAGAAGAATCTCTGTCAGCCTGGGCCCCAGGAGAGCAGAGCAACCCCCACCCCTGCAATATTCAGTTGATATGTAATATGAGGGAGACCTAAGTCTTGTTATTCTAAGACTTTGAGAATTTAGGGGTTATTTTTTTACTGCAGCATAACCAAACATCTTCTGACTAACCTGGTTAATATTTTGTTCTGTCCTGCAACTACAACCAAGACTTTGCTGGTTAATGTCCATACTTTAAAATGAGTAGATTACAATAAACATAAGCTATTTCTATCCTGGCACATGTGAAAATGTCTTTATTTGCCCTCACACTTGGTTATGTTTGCCTGGGAATAGAAATCTCAGAACTTTCAACATACTGGGGTATTGGCCTCTGGCTTTTGAATTCTGGTGGGAAATCTGATACTGGGCTGAGTATTTTCCCATCATAAATGAATATTTCTAAAATCCAGGAGAAACTCAGAATCTTTAAAATGTATTGCATCTGCCACAATCTTTTAACCTTTTTCTCATGTTCTTTCTCTTGGTCTTTTCCATCTCTATTTCTTTGTTCTATGTTGGAGGAACTTTCTTCAACTTTAAATTTCAGCCATCTATTAAAGTTTACATTTAGCAATAATGTACGTTTAAGAAATTTTAGCAGTATTTATATCAGTATAACAGACAGAAAAACCTATGAGTCATAAGTGTGCAAATAGATGAATTATCACAAAGTGAACACACTCAGATAAGGATACTCAAATCAAGATATTGATTATTACCAGAAAGTCCTCTTGTGCGACCCCCAATCACTACCCACCCCTTCTACACAAAGATCACCCATTCTCCTGTTCTAACTCTGTCAGTGGGTTCTTGTTGCTTTTTGAAACTTAAGTGGAATCATACAATAAATCATACATCCTCTTGAAGATTTAGTTTCCTCCGCTGTTAATTGGGAGTAAAAATATAACTAAAAGAATATGGCTAATGATAGTGCTTAGGACATGTTTGTTAAATCTGAGAGTCTAGGGACTTCCCTGGTAGTCCAGCGGCTAAGACTCCACGCTCCCAATCCAGGGGACCAAGATTCATTTCCTGGCTGGGGAGCTAGATGCCACAACTTAAGATGCTGCATCCTGCAATGAAGATTAAAGATCCCGCAAGATGCAAAAAAGACCCAGTACAGCCAAATAAATAAATATTTTTAAAAATCTGTGGTTCATTGTACCTTAAATCACTTGCACGAGTGGTGAACTTATGTCATTAAAAAGAGGTCATATAATCAGTGAACCAGAAAAACTGTAGTCCTTGGATCTGATGTGGGCAGACTGGGAGATGCAAAGCCACAGAGTAGGAAAGCAGCATTTTCTGTTGACAATGAACAAGAATTCCTCTTGCTTCACATCCTCACTAGCGCTTGGTGTGGTCCATGTTCCAGTTTGGCCATTCTAATGGGTGTATAGTTTTCTTTTTTGTTTGTTTGTTGGTGCATAGTTTTAATTTGCTTTTCCCTGGTGACATGTGATGTGGAACATATTTTCTTCTGCTTGCTTGCCATCTATTTGTCTTCTTTGGTAAGGGGTCTGTTTATATCTTTGACTCAATTTTTAATCAGGTTGTTTGTTTTCTTATTGTTGGGGTTTTAAAGAGTTTTTGTATCTTTTGGATAAGTCCTTTATCAGATGTGTCATCTGCAAATATTTTCTCCCAGTCTGTAGCTTTCTCATTATCCTCACATTGTCTTTTGCAGGGTAGAAGAATTTAATTTTAATAAAGTCAGGTTTATCAAATTTTTTTCTTTTGTGGATCATGCCTTTGGTGTTATATCTAAAAAATTATTATCATACTCAAGGTTTTCTCCTGTTCTCTTGTAGAAGTTTGGTGAGCGTGTGGTTTTCATCTAACCTGTGGCTGTTGCCTCCCATCCAACTGATTTCTAACAATGCCCTTGGTTCATTGTCTTCTGACAGTCATGCCAGTGTTAACATTCTATAACCCTCTCTCCCTTATCTTGCTAAGAAAGCAATTTCAGCCCAGCATTTAAAATCTCCAAGTACTTGTGTTCGTCAGATTACTTCTCCTCTCTTTACAAGTCTTCTTATCAGATCCAATTGAGACTTACACTGTGGTAACCAAGATTCATTTGATTCTACACAGGCTTAGGAGCTGATGTCTTGTCTCAGAGGGGGAATTACATTTACCAAGCTCAGGGGACTGATGTGGAAAATCAGAATGTCAATGTATTCACCGATAACAAGAAATAGAATTGTTAAACAGACTGAAAACTTCTCATCAGTCTGACCAGCACAGTCATTCTTGAAGACAGATTTAAGTGAAAAGCAAAATTATCTAAAATAAAGGAAAGAAGATGGCTTGGTGAGCATTCTGCCTCTCAGCTCTATTGACTAAGAGCCTGTTACATGTCAAGCATCGTGCTGGATCCAAGGCAGAGAGCAGCCAGTAAGAGAGATAGGACTCTGTGTTCACAGCTCCTAGGCTACACAGAGAAGGCAGGCCCAGAGCAGATAGAAAGGCTTCTAGATAAAAAAGAAAAAAAGACCGTACACCTTAGCCTCTGCTTCCTCTCTGAAACTACCAAAATAGCAGTACAGGGATCAAAAAAAATTACAATGCCCTGGGAAGGGAGGATGGATAAATTGGGAGACTGGAATTGACTTATACACACAGCTATATATAAAACAGATAACTAATAAGAAGTTACTGTCTAGCACAGGGCACCCTACTCAATACTCACATGGGAATAGACTCTAAAAGAGAGTAGACATATGTCACTATGCTGTACAGCAGAAAATGACACAACACTGTAAATCAACTATACTTCAATAAAAATTAATTAAAAAAAAAAAAAAAACAATGTCATAAGACAGAGCGCAGCAAGCTATGGTCACAGACCAAATCTAGCCTGCTCCCTGTCTGTGTATAGCTTGTAATCAAAGACTAGTTTTATAGTCTCAAATGGTTGAGGAAAAAAATCAAAAGCAGATTAATATTTTATGACACATAAAAATGTTAGGATATTTGGATTTTAGTGTTCCAAAATAAAGTTTTGTTGCAATTTAGCCGTGTGTTCCAATGCATGTTCCATGTATTGTTAATGGCTGCTTTTGTGCTACATTGACATAGTTGAGTATTTGCAAAGGTGACCATGTGGTGTGCAAAGCCAAAAAAACTTACTATCTGGCCCTTTACAGAAAAGATTTCCCAAGCCTTGCTCTACAGTAGCTATATTCCATAGAACTTTCTGCAGTGACAAGAAATGTCATGAGCTGTCTATTACAGTCACTAGCCACTAGCTCCATGTGGCTACTGTTTGAAATGTGAGTATTGTGATTAACGAATTGAAAGTTCATTTTATTTTGTGACAGTACTAAGTTGCTTCAGTCATGTCCACCTCTTTGCAAGCCTATGGAGCATAGCCTGCCAGGCTCCTGTGTCCATGGGATTCTCCAGGCAAGAGTACTGGAGTGGGTTGCCGTTTCCTTCTCCAGGGGATCTTCCTGACCCAGGGATGGAACCTGTGTCTCCTACATCTCCCGCATTGGCAGGCAGGTTTTTTACCATTAGCACCACCTGGAAAGCCCATCAATTCAAATTTGAATAGTTGTGGGAGACCAGAGGCTTCTGTGTCAGACAGTGTAGCTGTAGAGAGTAGCAGGAGGGGATCTGAATTGGAAACACCATGTGCAGCGGCTGATGGGGTGGCATCCTGAAAGCAGAGAGATGAAGTGAAAGCTCACATGTGGAAGACTACGATGTTCTGCCCAACCTTCTTCCCTCCAGCTTCTTTCCCAATGCAGATTCCAGCATACTGACACGGAGGATATGAGCTTAGTCGCTCAGCTGTGTCTGACTCTTTGCCACCCCATGGACTGTAGCCCACCAGGGTCCTCTGTCCACAGGAATTCTACAGACAAGAATACTGGAGTGGGTTGCCATTCACTCCTCCAGGGGATCTTCCCAACCTAGGGATCAAACCCAGGTCTCCTGCATTGCGGGCAGAGTCTTTACCCTCTGAGCCACCAGGGAAACCCAAGGACTTGGAGGACAATACTCTCCTAAAGAGAAGATGTAGGAGTCTTCTCTGGAGAATTTGATCAGATCAGGAGGAAAACTCTAAAGAGACATACTGGGACATTGGACGCTTCCTAAGGAATGGGTAGTCTTTCCTTCTCCAAGGGATCTTCCCAACCCAGGGATCAAACTCGGGTCTCCCACACGACAGGCAAATTCTTTACCACCTGAGCCACAAGGGAAGCCCAAGAATACTGGAGTGGGTAGCCTGTCCCTTCGCCAGCAGATCTTCCCAACCCAGGAATCAAACTGGAGTCTCCTGCATTGCAGGCGGATTCTTTACCAACTGAGCTATCAAAGAAGCCCTCCTAAAGGACAATCAATCACATCAAAACTCATGGTTAATAATTAGACCTCTTCACATGCATCCAGTGTCCAATCAATACAGCCTAGGTCCTGTCCTATGTGAGCAGACAGCCAAAGCTCATCACACATTTAAGAAAAGATGCAAATGTGAAAGAGATCAAACATTCAGACTTAAGCAAAGACCTGAGGGAGAATATAATTTATGAAAGTTGGAGGCCCATGAAGTTGGGTGAAAAAAATGGTCTTTATTTTCACTAAGTTTAATTGAAACTCAGCATTTCCTCCATTTACGAACATAAGCAACAAACCAGAGTAATATTAACAGTTCCTGTGACTTCATCCTCAGTGGAAAGTGGATATTTTCTTATCACAATGGTCTTGCTGAAGGTATCTCAAAATATTATTTCTGCTCATCACAACTTTGAAATTATCTTAGTTATTAGACACATGGCTAAATCTTCTAATACAGAAGCACATATGTTACTATATGACAGATTTGTTTTTAAAATATTTTGATAACTGTATTTCAAAATAAAAGATTTCCTCTGTAATCTTATGTATGGAAGTTTATTCATTTAAAAATATTATATTGAAGGAATTTTCCTGGTGGTTCACTGGCTAATACTCCATGCTTCCAGTGCAAGCGGGTCTAGGTTTGATCCCTGCAGGGAACTATATCCTACATGCTACAACTAAGACCTGGAGCAGCCAAATAAATAAATACTAAAATTAAAAAAATAATGTGTTGAGAAGAGGTCCAGCGGCTTCATCAGACTTCAAAGGGATCTATGGCACAAGAGGGGTTAAGAATCCCTGTATTTGTGTTCTCTTTAGAACTATAAGTGGACAGGGAATGGAGGTAAAACCATAGAGTACTATGTGCCAGATTTTAATCCTCATCACTCTAAGAGTAGGTGTTATTAGTAGTAGTAGTAGTACTTGGAAATGCTCCCTTTGTCATTTCAATGAGGTATTTGGAGGGAGAAAAGATGAATAGATGTGCTTAATCAGCCCTCCAGACCCAAATTTTAGTTTTCTTTTATAAAAATAGTACATGCACAACATAAGCAAATTAGAGAAGTGAAAAGGAGACAGCAAAAATCACCTCCAGCCTCACTCCCTTGTTGGTGAACATTGTTCTAGACAGCACCGGGTGCATATATACAAGAATACACATACACACCCACACAAACTTACATAAAGATAAATATAGGCATAAAGATATATGTGTGCGTGTGTGCATGCTCAGTCGTGTCCCCATGGACTGTAGCCCACCAGGCTCCTCTGTCCGTGAGATTTCCCAGGCAAGAATACTGGAGTGGGTTGCCATTTCCTATTCCATGGGATCTTCCTGACCCAGGGATCAAATTCTCATTTCGTGTGTCTCCTGCTTTGGCAGGTGGATTCTTACTACTGCACCAGCTGGAAAGTCTTATAAAGATATATACATGGTTTTAAACAAAAATGGGATCTAACTACACATTTATTATTATTATTTTAACAAACAGTACATTCTGTTTATCTTCCATATCAATAATAAGAATTGAGGCAAGTTAATTATGTTCACCATACAGCTAAGGAAACTGAGACTTGGATGAATCAAAGCCTTGTCCATGATCACACCTGATGAGAGAGGAAGAAATCTCTTGGTCATCCTGGAACTACTTAGTCTTTAAGAACCTCATATCTGTGAGGGAGTAAACCCTGTAGTTCAGCTGAACTGAGAAAACTTCATCCTCTCAGCTGCATTTACCTGAAAACTTGTAACTTATGCTACTGGAAATCTTAGCAACTTCCGAGGATGCTAGCTCCGGAGCAGGTGACCCATATGCTGAATCCCAACAGAGATCTATTGCTGAAAAACTTCAGCTCTACTGTCAGAGTGCGCAGGCAGGAATCTGGCGCCTCCTGGGCTCCTTTCTTTATCTCGGTTCTGAGTCTTCTGTGAAATAAAGGGGAGAAAGAAGTCACTTGTCTCCTTACCCCCGCCATCCAGTGCTGTAGCTCACCACTAGGTGTCTCCGTGGCCGCGTGCGCGGTAGTCCGTGGATGGAGAGCCACGCCCACAAAGATTGATCTCTTCATCCAGTGTGGCTCCCAGGAAAGCGTGAGGAAGACGAGAGAAAGTAGACTTCCTGAACTTGGTCCCAGGGTTAATCTGAGGGATCCCAAAGCTCAGAATGGCTACATCAGAATCACCTAAGGAGCTTGCTGAAAGCAGTGATGCCAAGGTTTTGCATCCAGATAAGTGGGTATCAACCTTGGCTACACATTAGAATCACCAGGGAAGCCTTTGGGAAACAAAATGTCAGCAAGTGTTATGGACTAAATGCCTGTGCCTTTTCCCAGTTCGCAGTTGAAACCTTCCCCTCCCCCAATATGTGATGGTCTTAGGAAGTGGGGCCATTGGGAAGTAATTAGGAGTAGGTGTGATCATGAGGGTGGAACCCTCATCAGTGGGATTAGTGCCCTTTGGAGACACAAGAGAGCTTGCTTCCTGTTTCTGCTCTCTGCCATGAGAGAATACAACAGGAAGTAATAACTAGTCTGCAACCTGGAAGAGGACTTTCACCAGAACCTGATTATGCTGGCATCCTGATCTTGGACTTCTAGCCTCCAGAACCATGAGGAGTACATTTCTATTGTCTATAAGCCACTCAGTTTATAGTATTGATGTTTCTGTTATTAGCAGCCCAACGGCTGTTAAGACAAGACACTCCAAACTCCTCCATAGAAACATTGAAAAAACAAGCAGAAACTGTCAGAAACAACTTTGTAAGAATTCTGGAAAACCATCAGGGCTTACAGCAACCAAGTGAATGCTGAATCAAGATAAAAAAGGCAACTCAAAGATGGCTCAGTGCAAGCGGGGTGTATGGTGTAAGGCTGAGCTGCAGACACCCTGGCTGAGAGTTGGGGTGCCACAGTGCCGAGCCCAGCTGCAGAGACTGAGAGGTGTGTTTCGTTGTATTTGTTTTATGTTTAGTTCCTGACATTCAAAGAGATCTCTGTCAGGGTACTAGTTGAACACGAGCTGACGAACAGATTCAGTGGCTACATATGACATGAAATGCAGCCTTTGTAAAATAGTTTGTGACAATTACTATGCAAGTTAATGATGGCAGTCTTCATCAGTCACAATCAGCAACTCCTGGAGAAGGGGGTGAATCTGATTTCCAGTTACCACGTTGTGATATTCAGATGTCCAACCTCCGAAAAAAAAATTCACAAAGCATACAAAGAAACAGGAAAGTATGGTCCAATCAAAAGAACAAAATTAATTGACAGAAATTGTCTCTGAGGAAGCCCTGACTTTGGACTGATTAGTCAAAGACTAGTTTTTGTTTGTTTGTTTCGTGTTTTGGCTTTTTGGCCACAAGGCACATGGGATCTTAGCTCCCAGTGCATGCGTACATGCTCATTCCCTTCAGTTCTGTCCGACTGTTTGCGACCAAGCCCACCAAGCTCCTCTGCACATGGGATTCTCCAGGCAAGAATACTGGTTGCCATGCCCTCCTCCAGAGGATTGTCCCAACCCAGGGACTGAACCTGGGTATCCTTCACTGCAGGCAGATTCTTTACTGCTGAGCCACCAGGGAAGCACCCCAGCCTAGACAGGTAGTGTTAGCTGTTCAGTCTTGTCTGACTCTTTGCAACCCCATGGACTGTAGCCCGTCAGGCTCCTCTGTCCATGGAATTCTCCAGGCCAGAATCCTGGCTTGGGGAGACATTCCCCTCTCCAGGGGATTATCCTAACCCAGGGATTGAACCCAGGTCTCCCTCATTGCAGGCAGATTCTTTACTATCTTAACTACCAGGAAACCCCAGTCTAACTGTATCCAAACCTCTGGGGTTGGGACTCCAGTGTACTTTCCAAAGCTGCTAAGACTGAGAACCACTGTCACAGAGATTCTGCCTTAGGAGGTCCAGGGTTCGGAATCTTAATCTCGGAGGTACATTAGAATCGCCTGAAGAACTTTAAAAATACTGATGGCCAGCCCACATCCCAAAATTTCTGAGAGAAGGCACCAAGGACTGGCATTGTGAACAAACTTTTCTTACAATTCTGATTACTGCTAATGTGTAGAAACCATGGAAAATTCCATGTTGTCTAATCTTCATCTCTATGCAAGCTTTGTGTTCAACTGAAATATCAAAAGCCCCAATATCTACAATGTAAGTTAATAACGTGTGTTTATTCCTTTTTTTCTGGCTGCGCTGCAAAGATTTCAGTTTTCTGATCAGGGACTGAACCCAGGCTGAACCCAGGCTACAGCAGAGAAAGTGCCAAATCCTAACCCCTGGACCACCAGGGAGCTCCCAGCACTTGTTTATTCTAAAGTCCTTTGAGGAGGCAATGAGTTTAGCATCATTCATTTACTCATGTATTTATTTATATAAATGCATTGAGGGGACTTCCTTGGTGGTCCAGTGGCTAAGACTCTGAGCTCCCAATGCAGAGGCCCTATGTTTGATCCCTAGTAGGGGAACTAGATCTCGAATGCCACAACTAAGACCAGGAGCAGCCAAAAAGGTAAATAATTTTTTTTTTTTTTTTGTATTGAGGGCCCCTCTGTGTGCCGAGTAAGGCAGCAATGCCCCAAATAGCCAGCCCCTGCTGTCACCAAGCATTCATCCTAGCACAGAAACCATAAATCAGCAAAAATGATACGTGTGTCAAGCAATAAGAGAATTAAAGTGAGACGGGAGGATAGAGAGGGATGAGAGCAGCTATTTTGGATAGAGTAGTCACGGTGTCCCTGAGTAGCTGACATTTGAGAAGTCGCCTGGAAGAAATGAGGGAGTGAGTTTGGTGCTGGAGAATGTCTGGGGAAGAGCTATCTGTTGAACAGAAATCTTTGAAATCTTGGTTTAAGGATGATACTCACAGTCTCCCATCAGCCAGTTTCTTTCTTTCTTTTGTCTTGGGTGCCCTCGATTTTAGGGCTTCTTCCCTCCAGGCCTGTAGAGAATATATTTGTGTTGTTTCAAGCACTAAGTTTGTATTAATTTGTTATAGCAATGATAGGAAACTGATACAGTTCTCAATAAATGTTGGCTCTTGTCATTAGGTATGGCCATCAGAACAAGTAGTTAGTGTCCTCAACAAACCCCAACCACAGTGATAATAACAAAGACTGGGGACTTCTCTGGTGGCTCAATAGTAAAGAATCCATCTGCCAATGTAACAGACACGGGTTCGATCCCCGGTCCAGGAGGATTCCACATGCAACTAAGCCCGTGGGCCACAACTGTCGAGCCTGGGCTCTAGAGCTGGGAGCAGCTACTGAAGCCCCTGCCCCATCGAGCCGGTGCTCTGCAACAAGAGATGCCAACTCAGTGAGAAGCCTGCACACCGCAACTAGAGAGTAGCCCTCGCTTGCCACAACTGGAGAAAACCCTGTGCAGCAATGAAGACTCAGCGCAGCCAAAATAAATAAAAAACAGAACAACACCATAGATGAATTCCCTGGAAGGGGCACACTGGGATGTTTCTTCCACTTCTGACTTTTTGCCTCCTAGGTGTCTGAAAGCACTTTGTCTACAGTTTAAAAAGAAGTAAAATTCTATTTGTTTTATTCTGGGGACTTTGTGTGTTGTTGTTGTTGTCTCTGGCTGCACAGCACAGGATGTGGGATCTTAATTCCTGGACCAGGGATCAAACATGTGCCCCCTACATTGGAACCACAGAGCCTTAACCACTGGGTTGCCAGGATAGGCCCCAGAAGTAAAATTCCAACCTAGTTTCCAACACTTAGGCCTAATTTCACACTTAGGGAAAAGTTAATAATTGTTTAACAGGAAGAAGTAGTGGTGAAATGGAACACACTCCAGGTTGGACGTCAGAAAGTCTGGGTCCCAGTCCTCAGCCTGTCTTTCTGTCTGTGTGACTTAGGTTATCTTGCTTCCCAGCTCTGGGCTTCATATTCACTGTTTAGAAAATGAGAAAATTAAACCAAAACTAACTGCCGTTTTGTTGGATATCTACAATGGACAGTTTATACATATAGTCTTGTTCGAGTATGAGATATCATTCCCATTTTCTATAGTTGAGAAAATTGAGAGGCCCAGAAAGGTTAAGTGATTTGCCTGAAGTCACAGAGTAGGTACCTGGCGGAGCTGAGATTTAAAAATTTTTTTGCACATTTCAGAGTTCAGGGCCATCTTTATTATTTTTATTTTATATTTTATTTCTTTATTTTTTGGCCATGCCAAGTGACATGTGAGATCTTAGTTCCTGACCAGGGATCAAACCCATGCCCCCTGAATTGGCAGTGTGGAGTTTTAACCACTGGCCCACCAGGGAAGACCCCAAGGCTTTCTTTAAAGGACATATTGATGCTGCTTCCAGTTTTCTCTGCAGGTCATAATATGGATGATTGGAGGGGCTGTGACCAGCCCTCAGGCCATTCTCCATCCTCTCTAACTTTCCACATCAGGGCTCTGGAAACTGATTCATCTCTTGCATTTCTCAGAAACTCTGACTCAGCCCCTCAGAGGCTTCTCTCACAATGATCCATGCCCCATCTCATTTTCTTCGACAGACACCACTGCTTAACTAATATCTAGTCTTCCCTTTTTACTTGATATCAGAACCCCAACTTTGCTTGAATAAAATGTGCCCAGTGAAAAATACCTCCCCATATGCCCTTGCAGCTAGGGGTGATCTTCTCACCCAGGTCTGACTGACAAGATGTGAGTAGAGATTTGGGTAGAACTTCCTGGGAATCTATTTCTTCCTCATAAGAAAGGGTGAGGAATTTAGCAGGCACATATTTTTCCTCCTTGCTTTTGCTTTCATTTCTGCCAGGAATATAGGTGAGATTTTTGGAAGTGAAGCAGCCATCTTGTGACTATTAGGGTGAGAGCCACCTGTTAAATGTAACAGACCAGGAAGATGGAAGGAGCTTCGGTCCTTCATGGTTTCTTTGAGCCTCTGTACCAGCCTGGACTGCCTGCCTCTAGCCTTTTTGTTACATGAGGAAAAGTAAGTTTTTTGGGCAGATTTCTGTTGCATGCAACTCCGTGCAATTCTAACTGACAAGTTCTCCAAGAAAAGTCTCTCTTCTGCCCTGTAGCCCTGACATGTGGCCTTAATAAGCATCTGTGGTGACCCAAAAATAGACCTGGGGGGAGGAGGGATTGGCCATGGATGTGATTCTGAACTTGCTGAGTCATCACCTGTTCCATCCATGCTCTGGAGAAGAGTGCTGTTAATTACACTCTCCCCGGCCAGCCGGGCACAGGAGACGTCTGTGTGTTCTCAGGGAAGCTCAAATATAGCTCAGGCTCCTCCACTGCTTTTGCTGAGTGTGCAACATCTTCATGTCTGGCAGCCCCACTGAAAAATGGGGAAGCTTCCCCTGGGAGGTTAGGGTCTGAAAAGATGCTAAATCCAGGGGATGTTGGCATAGCCTGGCTCAAGGAAACAAGATCTCTATTTGTTCTGCCTCCTGCAAGTTGAGTGTTATTTCTCCTAGTTAGCAGGCGATGAAACTAGCTTGAGGTCCAGAGGGACCATGTGTTATTTTCTTTGCATGAAACTAAGTGGACTCTATAACTGGGAAAAAAATAACTTGGGGGATGAATATAAGATGGCTCACAGAACTGCACATGGGACTGAAAATCCAACTTGGACACAAAGGGAAACAGAGTTCCAAGGGGTCTGGGTGGCAGAAACCAGCATTGGGGTGACAGCTTGGGTCATGAGCTCATTCCATGGTTAAAGGAGGGCTGGACGCCTTGGCTGACAGCCTCACTAAAGTTTATCGGGAAGAATGTCTTTTTAAAAAATTTATTTTATTGAAGTATAGTTGATTTACAATGAATGCTGTGTTAATTTCTACTGTACAGCAAAGTCATTCAGTTATATATGTATGTGTGTGTGTGTGTATACATATATACATTCTTTTTCATGTTCTTTTCCATTATGGTTTATCACAGGATAATATATAGTGATATAGTTCCCTGTGCTATACAGTAGGACCTTGGTGTTTATTCACTCTATATGTAATAGTTTGCGTCTCCTGGCCCCAAACTCCCAATCCATCCCTCTCCCATCTTCCTCCCCCTTGGCAACCACAAGTTTGTTGTCTGTGTATGTGAGTCTGTTTCCGTTTCACAGATGAGTTCTTTTGTGTCATATTTTAGATTCCACATAAAACTGATAGCAAATGGTACTTCTCTTTCTCTTTCTGACTTTTTATTTAGGATGATAATCTCTGTGTTCATCCATTTGTCTGCAAATCCATGCCTGTTCATCCATGTCACTGCACATGGTATGATTTCCTTCTTTTTCATGGCTCCATTGTGTATATGTAGGGAAGAATGATTTTCCTGAAGCTTCCTGAGGGTTCAAGTACCAGAAGATTGGAAGATTGTCAAGAGGAAGATGGATGGTAAAAACAAAAAAAAAGTCCTCTGCAGAGAGTATAGGATCAGTCAAGGTCAAGGGTTTGGGGAGCTGGCTGAGCTAAGTTAAAATCTTATCTTTGCCCTTTACTATCTATCTTTGGTTAAGTCAGTTAACTTCTTTAAGCACCAGTTTTCTCATCTGTGCATGATGGGAGTAAGACATGTTTGAACCCAGCAGGATGTAAACTTTTGACGGCAGAGATTTTTGTTTTGCCCTCAACTGTTATATCCCCAGCATCCAGACTAATGCATGGGTATTTTTTTGGAGGGGGGCCACAAGTCATGCGGGATCTTAGTTCACAGATCAGGGATCGAACCTGTTCCCCTTGCAGTGGAAGCTCGGAGTCCTAACCACTAGACCACCGGGAAATTCCCTGGGGCATGGTTTGTAGTTGATGCTTAATACATATTTATTGAATGAGTGAATTAACTTTACATTTGTCCCAAAATACTTGTTAGATAGTGAGCAATTTTATTGGAAGTATAATGCGATAGAGGTTCACAAGTCATGCGGGATCTTAGTTCACAGATCAGGGATCGAACCTGTTCCCCTTGCAGTGGAAGCTCGGAGTCCTAACCAGTAGACCACCGGGAAATTCCCTGGGGCATGGTTTGTAGTTGATGCTTAATACATATTTATTGAATGAATGAATTAACTTTACATTTGTCCCAAAATACTTGTTTAGATAGTGAGCAATTTTATTGGAAGTATAATGCGATAGAGGACTTGGAGTGGAAATGAGCAGCCCCTCCTGCCTCATCACCTCACCCTGGGGAGGGAGAAAGAGGAGACCCAGGCCGACACTGAGGCGGATACAAAGATATCCACTCTGTAGGCTCTCCCCTTGAGACGCTCCCCACCAGCATGCTGACCTGCATCCTCCCACCACAATCTCCAGCCCTCATACTCACAAGCAAGGCTCTTCTGCTGAGAACAAGGCACATTGAGGGCAGGATGGACCTGGCCCGGTGATCTCCAGGGCTCCAGTATAATGTTGCCACGTGATACTTGGCTTCGAGGTCTGACAGGTTAAGACGTCTGAAGTTACATGGCCCCACGCTTCACAGTGAACTGTGGCACACAGTGGCAAATAGAATAAATTACAGCCCCACAGAACATGTGCCTTGTTTTCAAAGGCACACACGGTGGGACTACCCTGGTGAACTGACGTCCACTCTCTCAGTCCTGTTTTCTTTCAAAGCTTGACGAGCTACTAAGCTGGTTCCAACGCCAGGAGCACGGCAGAAATACAAAGCATAAAAAAGAGAGGCAAACCTGGAATAAATTGGGATTTTGGTATCTTTGTGTGCGTGCACGCTAAGTCACTTCAGTCATGTCTGATCTTTGTGACCCTCTGGACCGTAGCCTGCCAGGTTCCTCTGTCCATTCTTGTCCAGGCAAGAATACTGGACGGTTGCCATGTCTTCCTCCAGGGGATCTTCCAAATCCAGGGATCAAGCCCTTGTCTTCTGTGGTTCCTGCAGTGAAGGGGGATTCTTTACTGCTGGGCCACCGGGGAAGCCCTTTGGTATCTTTAGTCCCTCCAGTAACCAGGACTTTTGCGATGTTCCTCACTACCCTCAGAAGCATCACCATCACCATGCCCCTGATGACCACTACCACCACCATTTTCCACGACTGTTACTTCACCAATATTATCACCATCACCACCGTGCCATAATTACCATCTATACTACCACCACCAACCCAATCAAGCCCAGTGCTCAGCACAACTATATTCTCCATTTCCAACATCTGAAAGTTACACCCCCGAAGGCAGCGTGCGCCCAATGACTGACTGGCATGTGCACGTGCCCCGCCCCCTTGCCTCAAGCTGGGACAACTTTGTGGTGGTACAGAGCTTCCTCAACCTACGGTGGGGATATGGCCCAAGAAACTCATCATAAGCTGAAAACACTGTAAGCTGAAAATGCATTTAGTACACCTAAACTGCTGGACATCCTAGCTTAACCTAACCCACCTTAAGTGTGCTCAGAACACTTACATTAACCTACTGCTGCTGCTGCTAAGTCGCGTCAGTCGTGTCCGACTCTGTGCGACCCCATAGACGGCAGCCCATCAGGCTCCCCCGTCCCTGGGATTCTCCAGGCAAAAACACTGGAGTGGATTGCCATTTCCTTCTCCAGTGCATGAAAGTGAAAAGTGAAAGTCAAGTCGCTCAGTCGTGTCCGACTCTTCGTGACCCCATGAACTGCAGCCCACCAGGCTCCTCCACCCATGGAATTTTCCAGGCAAGAGTACTGGAGTGGGGTGCCATTGCCTTCTCTGTTCTTCTTCATTAACCTACAGTTGGGTAAAATAATCTAACAGGAATACTACTTTCTAGTAAAGTGCTGAATGTCTTTATGGAACACTGTACTGAAAGACTTATTGCTCCACTGATCTCCAGTAGCATATTGGGCACCTAATGACCTGGGGAGTTCCTCTTTTGGTATCCTATCATTTTGCCTGTTCATACTGTTCATGGGGTTCTCAAGGCAAGAATACTGAAGTGGCTTGCCATTCCCTTCTCCAGTGGACCACATTCTGTCAGCCCTCTCCACCATGACCCACCTGTCTTGGGTTGCCCCGCAGGCATGGCTTGGTTTCATTGAGTTAGACAAGGCT